>SNQJ01S0219325.1:0-11169 GCA_010110895.2 Picea sitchensis
ATTACATAGTAAGCCTTATATCTCTAATAAAATTGTGGATTGGAAGATTGATTTTTATTCTTCTACCTAATGTAGGAGCTTTCAATGGTAGTTAGTTCAAAGAATTTATATACAACTAGAAGAAATCTATGCGGACTCGATTAGGCCAAATTGATTTTTTTTTGAAGATTTTCTATTTATTTTAGTGTAATCAATGTCTTCTTATTGGGTTTCTTCTATTATCTGATAACCATTACACAATCCAAAATATTATTTTACCTATTATCCCCATTTCGTGGGATAACTAAGGAGATCATGTCTCAAGGCCCTCAGGTTGCAGATATGGAATGTCAAGAGACTACATGACCAACAATGTCCCCTTGCACATACAGAAGCCCGCTCTATCACCACAATCCAATCCATTGCCAGTGCATCCACCACACTAGCTAGCTTCTGGAAGGAACATGGGCCTTGTTCCATGTGGTACAAGTCAGGTATTGTGGCAGGTAATCACCCTAATATTTAAGGCATTTAAACATGTTGTATTTAAGTTAATTTTGATTATAGAACGATTGCTTGGACATTATTCTTTTGACTCCGTTTCACCTTGGTGAGTGTCATAGATTTCCTAGTAAGTGGCCAACCTTTGGGGAGGTTTGCAACTGGGGGTTCCTTGAGGGGTTATCATACCATTCCCAACCATACATACCACTTTCCACTCATTACATTCCCATCATGCTTCCCTCTTCTAGGCCCTTTGAATTTAGTGACCCAAGAAGGGCATGTACCTCATTTCATGGGAAGAAGGGGATGAAGGCCCAGAGGGATGGTTGTTGGATAAAAAGATAAAATCTTATATATTAACCTTCCATCTGCTTCACCCAGGGATCCCCGAGAAAGCAATGAAACATTTCTTTGTAAGAAAAGGGGGACCTACAAAACTTAATGATAATGAATGCTTAGGGGGTTAGTTGGAGGATGGGAGGTCTCATCACAAGTCGACCTATCATGATCATGGGTATTTAGCAGTATGAAGTTACCATCGTCTAGTCACCAAGCCAGGGTAGTGGCTCTCAATTACACAAATGAGGGAAAGGGGGTCTCATCACGAGCTAACCTTTTCATTTCCATGAGGTATTTGTGAGTGACACTGTCATTGTATGGACACCACACCATGACAGTAGCCTTCAACTCATTTCTTAAAATATGAAAGAAATAAAAAATTGGCAAGAAGATGGGCTTCGAAAAAGTGCATTGCAAATGAAGGTGCCACACACCCTCTACAAAGGCACCCATGAATGAGATAATACGAGCCCTTGTATGTCATGAGAGTCATCGACCTATGAAGTCTAAGCCCATTCCACCTCATCATCCACTACATAACCTTGAAAGGCCATCCTTGGGAGAATCCCCTACTTTAGTGCTTTGGTCTACCCAATAGGACCTTTATGACATCCCTCCCATACTTAAACTTGGTCAATTGTATAGGGTTTTTGAGCATTTGTTTAATTTGATGAGGTAGTTTTGATGCACATGTTTAGTTTCCTTACTTATTAGACATGGTTTAAACTTGTTATGATATATTTGAGTTGATATCTTTGGAGGGCGTACGCTTTTGTTTTGTAGGACCTTACTTGGTGGCCAGTTTTGGAAGGACAAGGCTAGCTTGGGATTCCATGGGGCAAGGATCCCATAGGTTGGATGTGATAGGCCCGCATACCGGATCACAGAGAGATGCATTTGAAGGCTTACTTGACATCATGGAGAATCTTATCTAACCCTTGGCACCCAAACGATTTTCCCAGGAGAGGAAAAACGTCATCTTTTGAGGGTTGACGTCATGCTTGAGGGGGTTTGATGGTGATGGAGTGATTGCACATTGACACTTGGAATATTTTCACCAAGTGAGGCACGGATAAGGATTAACATATGATGAGGAGACTCAAAGAGCCCCAACAACTTCCACATATTCTCCAATGACTTTCTCAAGTGCTAAAACGTCCCCTAAAGGGGCGATGTCATCTTGTTCTAGGGTTTCTTTTGTGTAAAAGTGAATTTTAAGATGAATTGTTTAATATTATTTTGATGCAAGGGGTAAGAAAAAGGTTGTAGACCCTTATCTTATGTTTTACCCTTGCTAAGTGGAAAAACTATGTGATAGACATTTTGTATAAATAAAGATCATGAAATCTCATTTTGAACATAACTCTCCCATTGTGAGAAGTACTTGGCTGAAATTTTCGCTACTCTTGGTGATTATGGTGTTTCTCTCTTGTGAAATGTATTTTGGTGAATGCCTCTTGGTTAATAGATGAGGAGGAGGAGTGTGCACACCATAAAGGATTGATCTATTGACTCTTGGATGAATTTTGCATGGTAAACTAGGGTTTGTTATCTCATTTCTTGGATTAGGTAAGGAAAAATCTGCACATGATCTTTGTTTCTTGCTTATTTTGGTTATTGTTGGTAGAAACCCCTAGTGAGGAGTATGTTGGATAAACCCTCCATATTCGATTCATCTTATTGTTAAGTTTATAAATCTTTTCTTAATTAAGGGTTGCTAGGAGGAATACAAGTGTGTATATGCTCCTAGATTTACCCTAAGTTGGTTGGCATACCCTAGGGAGTAAGAGTATTTACACCCCTAGGGTTGTTGTTGATATAACTTGTGCTTTAAAGACTCCATTCACCCAATTTTAAAGGCACTAATCTGAATATTTTTGCATTGGAGAAATAAAATAGTATCATTGGGAAACGTGATTTTTGGTCATTTCAACTTTTTGCAATTTGGGTTTTGTTTCTTGTGCTTAGAGCACCTATCATCCACTAGGGTGCCCCCTCTAAAGGGGTAGTTATTTATTTTGTTACAAATATTCATCTTCAATCATTAGGGCTGAAAAAACCCTAATCTAACTTCTTCAATAACTCTTAAATCAATCATTGAAATTTGCTCAAAGTTTGCACACTTAAACTACTAGGCCTAGTGCATTTTTTGGCAAATTTTGAGGGGGTTTTAGTGGCTGATATTCTTGCTGTAATAAGTTTTTTTTTACATCCATAAAGCTGATTTATATTGCTGGAGAAAGTGTTTACAACAACATTACCTTTTTATGCTAATATCTTGGTCTTTGAATCTTGAGTTTCACTAGTGTTCAGCTAGTTTATCTCTTGCACCTTTTACTTGATTACTAGAATTTGTTTAGAATCTTAGTGTGCCATTTCATTTCTGATATATGCTATTACTAACAACCTATATTAGGGAAAACAATCTTAACTTTCTTTTCCACTTGATATATTGCATTGTATACTTGGTTTTCCTTGTGTCTTGGGCATGTATCATCTCTTTGTAGGTCGCTCAAAGCTTTGGAAACATCAACCAACCCTCAAGATTCATTACCAAGTTCCCTTTTACATATAGAAAATTGACCTTTAGGGGAATCCGTTCATACATCACATTTTTCGTCTCAATCCCCCCAAGGATCACCAAGATTCACCCCTTGAGGTGACTACGTCCTTACCTCTAAAGTAACCGGAACACCTGCCTAAGGTGACAGTGGGTAGGTTCTCTCTAAGTTGTCACCATTTTTGTGATTGGTTTGGGATTTTCCCAACCTAAAATTTGTGCGATAACATTTTGGTGCCGCTATCGGGGAGGATTTTGAATTCTCTTCCGAACCCTAACGACACTTTGGCAAGATATCCCAAAGCCTTTTTCCTTAGCTTTCCTGGTGACTCAACCCAAGGGAAGTTCCATTTCTGCACTTGATGAGCTCTTTTTGAGACTCAACTGGTGACTCCACCTTCCCAAAACCCACCTTATCCCTTTCCATCCTTTGATGAGCCTTTGAGCTCATTTGTTGACTCCATTGAGGTATTACCCTAAGTAATGGAAACATAGCTCTGTGGCACTTTCATGAAGCATACAAGGCCTTGGATCTCGAATCTATTGAAAGATATCCAAACATGTGCCCGATAAACCAATTTGATCTCCTCCCAAAGTTCGATGGTAATCCATTGTCGACCACATCACACGTTGTTGAGTATACCATATGTATCCACATTTTGAGTGCACAACATGAGGATGTATGCCTGCGGTTGTTCTTCCTGTCCTTGGGAAGTGAACAAAGAGATTGAATCAAGGATTCTTGCAAGCAAATAAGTACATCTTCTTTTACGATCATCATCAAAGAGTTCCTTAAATGTTGGGGACCAGAAGCTCAAATTCTTGAGGATACAATTCAAGACCTAGAGGATGATTTTTCGAAAGAAGGTTTTGATCTTGATCATATTGAATGCTTGAGAGGAATGCTTCTTCCATAGTTTGTTGAAACAACAGTCGAAAAAAAAGAAGTTGAAAATAACAACGAAGAAAGTTTTGAGTGCCTCAAGTGAAGCATAGCATAGATGAAGATTATGAGTTTCATGAACAACTAATGAAACTTTTGCCTGACAAGGAATTTCTAGTTAAGTTCTGTAAACATAGAGAACAAGATTATGGCTTCATCCTCGAAAGTTATGAGGAAAGGAATACCCTAAACTCATCATGGGAAGTGAGCATTGCATATTTTGGAACAGATTCATTATACAATGTTTTGACCAAGAAGTATGGGTACCAAAAAAACCTTCTCAAATGACGATGAACATCTCTCCATGCCTGAGGAAGTCTAAAAATCGTTAGAGATCAAGATCAAGAGGGTGATTTCTTTGATCATATTGAAGATGACAAAGACTTGTTCGATGGACATATTCATGAAGAAAGTTTTCAAGAAGATTTCAATGATGAATACCTTGATGAAGTACAACGTCTAGATGAGGAGACATTGGTATCCATGCTCCCGCTTGATGAACATGATATCGTTCATCCTTGTTCTCCTCTTACACATGAAGATGAATAAATTATTAGACTCAATGATGCATATGATCTAATGCAAAACCTCTCCAACATCGTTGATCTACACATTGATGATTTCATATAGGTTGGGAGACACAGATGGGATTTTGGTCATTTCGTTTTTTATAGAGACCCCATTTATGATTTTGAGGCCTGAGGGTAGCTCTCAAGTAAAAGGGGTTAAGTTGTCATCATCAGAGGATTGGTATTCATGCACATATGATTCATATGCTTGACATCCTGGTGATGATATGGTTACACATTTGTTCCATTCATTCAAGGATGACTTGTCATAACATACTTAGGGTGATATTCAGTCATCCCTTGATACACACCCTTTTGAGGATGTAGATTTTTTCTATGAGGATTTTCATCCATTGTGCTCAGATTTTGAGAGACACCAGGTCATGACCAGCCCAAAGCATTTCAAGGTCCATGTTAGCACTCTATAATTTTCCCAAGTCCGTGGTGCCAGTCACAAAGGCAACATCAAAATTGCTTGGAGTCAAGGATATATCCCTCCAAGACTCAGAGAGGGATCTCTCTGTTAGATTTATATTTGTTTGAACATGGATATTAGGCTAGTTATGAGGTCCAGAATTTGTTTCATATTTGAGATGTTTGGATGAAGGACTGTTTTAGAATTCCCTTGGGCTATGGGGTCTACCTTCTGAAAATGGATCTATCTCAGACGTATAAGATTGTCTCCACAGGGCAGGATAAAAAGACTGTTGGATAAAATTGAATAAAATGAAAGTGGAGGAGAGGAAAATAAAGAAAATTCCATCAAGCAGAGGAGCAACTAATAATTCCTATGCTCAACTTCAGATGAAAACATGCAGATCATTAAAAGACCAGAAACAGAGTGCAAGAAACAAGTTATGTTCTTAATCTTTATTTTAATGATTAGATCAGGGAAAAACATGAAATGGATCTACAGAGTAAGAAAACAGTTACCCAGAGAGGAAAAACATCACCAGGGAGTCTAACACAAGAATCTTGCAGATACAACTTTTGATTTCTGGAAGATCATCTGGAAAATTACACAATATCCCCTATGGGGCATGAATCAAGAGCTCAACAATCAACCATTGCGCATTTGAATTATTAAAATATATGGAACATACTCTCCCCAGGCTCATGAGGTTGAAATTCAACCACCTTGGCCAAAAATAGAAATAAAATCTCTAAAAATCTTGAATTGTCCTCCATGAAAGACAGGTCGAACTGCTACAAAAAAGGGGTCAACTCAAACATTTGTTTCTCTTCAATGGAGACACTTGTGAAAAATATGAAGGATTTGATTGTAGATGTGTTTTTATGGATAAAAAACCTCCTTCTGTTTCTCCAATTTTGTCTTCCTCTCACCGAAACAGCTCCCGCAAAATCGGGTCTGAAACAGAAAAAACAAAAAACTGAGAAAATGAGGCTGAAATATGGCTTCGATTCTCCCAAATGGTGGCACCCGTGAAAAATATGGAAGAGGTTTTTGTTCTTCATCCCATTCTGAACAAAACCCTCTCTCTTTTTTTCAAAATTCGTTTCCCTTTTCCTGGAATACTTCCCGGAAGCCGACTGATCAAACTGGCGAAAACGAGCGGTTTTGAGTTTTTGGGAGGGTGGTTTTGGGGAGGTAAGTGGTTTGGTCGGACCCCCCTGAGGTGGTAAGTGGTATTGGGAGGGGGGGTCTGTTTCTTTCTAAGTGTTTTTATTTTTCGTTTTTTTTTTAATTTTTTTTTAATGTTTTATTATGTGTTTTTATTTTGTTTTATTTTTAATTTATTATTTGTTTTATGTATTTTATATTGTTTTTTAATATTTCAATTATATAGTTTAGTTTTTATTTGTATTTTGTTTTATTTTATTTATTGTTTAAATTATTATATGTATTATTTATTTTTTAATTGTTTTATATAGTCTATGTTTGTTTTATATTTTTAAATTGTCTTTTAGTTTAAATTTTTATCCTAACTAATTACTAACTTAATAAATTAATCAATCATTAATTTATTATTAACAAAACTAACCTAGTCTATTATTCTAACTACATTAATTTAATTAATATTACTTTATTACACTAATTAATGTTAAAAATTGCCACTAATAATTTATTATTAACCTAATGTTTTCTATCCTAAGTTTGTTTATTCATGCAGGGATAAAATTGGCGAAGGGGTGAAGAAATGAAGGGTGAGGGACTGAAGGGCGCAGCGGTGGATGAAAGATGCAACAGGGTGATGAAGGATCGGGTGAAATGGATAGAGGGGGAAATGGAATCAACCGAGCCCAGTAAGCCAGATGGCTTCATCGCGGGAGAAACACCAAATAAGCAGCCAAAAAATTGAGTTGCCTGTGATTATAGGACCCCAACATAGGCTCCAACTGGGGATGGCAGCTCCTAAGGAGGTGTCAAGAATATCATATCTCTGAACATGTAGACCAGTTCTTTTATTCATTGGGCCATGGAGTCACTGTAGCTACAATATTCGAACTGGCTCAGATTTGGTTGAACACTGAACTAGATACTATCAACTGCAAAATCTATTGAAAACCATACAATATTGAAAAAGATGCTCAAATGACCGAGCTTATTCAAAATTGCTACCTGATCTAACCTACTAAATTTATATTTCCGTTAAGTAATGGGAAAATACCAGTGAATCCAATCCAGCATTTGCTCTGATAATTTTACTTCTTTACCACTTTTGATCAAACTCAGAACTAGGCCTGCTAATGGTGCTTGAGAGTAGTTTCTAGCTTGGTATTCACCACGTAAGATTTGATAAACCTGAAAAATAGTAAAAATACTAGAAACGGAAAAGGATCCTGTATTGAAGAATTTCTCCATATATGTATTTACAGGATCAATATAGGCTTGGCCCATCCTTTGATTTTCAACTTCAAACAATTCAACATCATGACTTGATTTTGCACCTACGCTTTTTGTGTTCTCCAACCCTTCTTTACATGACTGCAAATGCTCTGATGGGCTTTGTGGTGATCCTCCTACTGAATCGGGCAATGAAGTTGATTGTCTGATCATATCACAATCATAGATATTTTTCAATCCATAACTGAATGTCGAAACAAGCTCCTGACTACACATATTATCTAAAATTGTTGCGATGGGATCCTGAAAGGATTGACAAGATTGCTTCATTGATTCACATGACAGGTTCTAGCTTTCTATGTGTTTATTCTTCAACATCTACTCAAGAGTCTCCTTCAAGATTTTGAATGAGTTAAAAACTAATGGTACAGAGTTACATTCTTGTGTTTTGAATTCTGCTTCAGGCTCTGAATTTTCCCCTGAACTTTGAAAATCAGAGAAACTTGGAGATTGTAATCCTGGATATAAATTAGCCTCTTTCTCAACACTAACATCCTTCACTATCTCATCATAAGATTTACCTTCTTTGATATTTACCACTTGTTTAG
Source organism: Picea sitchensis (assembly GCA_010110895.2). Taxonomy (NCBI): domain Eukaryota; kingdom Viridiplantae; phylum Streptophyta; class Pinopsida; order Pinales; family Pinaceae; genus Picea; species Picea sitchensis. The sequence goes on from SNQJ01S0219325.1 coordinate 8,309, forward strand.
AAATTTCCTTCAAAAATTTAAAAGAAGAGAAGCATAAGGGTAAAGTTTGTTCACTTACCCCAAGACTTTCTGCATTGTGATCATAGTTTTCATAATCTCCATGTACAGGTTGATTGTCCTGCTGGGATTGAAAATGATCTTCTTCCTCCCAATCATATGTTGTTGATTTCTCTGAAAAATCCATTGTGGTATAATCATCATCGTATCGATCAATCTTGGGTAAATCATCCATGGATGAAATACCATTGAACATGCATATCATATCAAGAGAATTTTCCTCCATATTCTGATTTTGAACTTCATCTTCGACTGTATTGTGAATTGAATACAGGAAACTATCATTATTCAGTCCCTGATACCAAGGTTGCGTTGCAGACTTTTTGGGAATATTGACCTTCGTCATTTCTGGAACTAGTGGGATATGATGTCTTTGAACAACAAGTTCCTCTTTCCTGATAATCCTTTGCATCATCTCATTGATTGTGTTGGTCATAATACCTAATTTCATTTCTGAAGATATCAGATATTCCTTTTCTATTCTATCTTTCTCTTCTGCCTTTAATTTTGCCTTTCTGTTCAGCAAGTTAGCTTCCACATCAACTGCAATCTTTTTCATTTATTCAAGGGTTGCAGTGTTTCTTTCTCTTAATTGGAATGACATCTCAAGATCGAAGGCATCTAGGAAATGCAAGTGAGATAATCCCGGGGGTGGCCTTATATCAGCAGGCATTGCATGATATACCTTATTGAACCTTGTTGAAAACTGAGGTACTGTCTCCCCTGGCTGTCTTTTCAAATGGTCATATTCTTCTAGGATGAGAAAGACATTTCTTATGATCACCCATCGATCTAGGAAAAATTTCATAAACTAATGGAAATTGTTGATGCTTGCAGCTGGAAGATTTTTGAACCACTTTTTGACTTTACCTTGCAATTATAGGGAAAAATTATGATGCAAAAATCATCGTCTTCTACCTCAAACAGATCAAAAAAATCCTCAAGACTTTGGATGTGCTTTTCAGCAGTGATCTTCACATTTTCTCCATCAAACCTGGGTAGATTATTGCTATAATTGGCAGGGAGGTCATGGAGAATAAGAGGCAAATATAGGGGCTTGTATCTATCTGGGATTTTTGCAGGTATATGAGTTAAAGTAAGAGGCTTATAATCGTTTGACAACTCGGCAAAAGTAGGAGATAACACATGAGGCTCATGTCTCACTAGGCTTTCTACAAGTGCATCTGGGATGTGCATAGGTGTATGAGTATGTACATGATCTACAATTTGGGGTTTAGTCTCTCGAGGTTCATCAATTTGCAGATGATCAATATAAACTTCAACAATATACTCTTGATTCATATTGGAAAAAGATAGGACATAATTACAGAGAAAACCAAACATGTCTTGAATGAAATTTGAGTTTGAATACCTTGTCTTTCCATATTGCTTGGTAATGCTTCAGGTTATTCCTCCAGCGAAGTCTTTGAGTTGGCACTATTCTAGAGCTGATCGGAGTCGCCTGGTGAAATATTTCAGCCTTCTTATGTTTGGTCACTGTCAACCATCAACAATCAGATCTGGAACTTGAAGTGCACTACTGGAAAAAATTCCCCACTATGGTCACCATTATGTTAGCACTCTGTAATTTGCCCAAGGTTGTGGAGGCAGTCACAGAGGCAACATCAAAACCGCTTGGAGTCAAGGATCTATCCCTCCAATACTCAGAGAGGGATCTCTCTGTCAGATTTAGATTTGTTTGAACATGGATCTTAGGCTAGTTATGAGGTGCAGAATTTGTTTTAGATTTGAGATATTTGGTTGAAGGATTATTTTAGAATTCCCTTGGGCTATGGGGTCTACCTTCTGAAAATGGATCTATCTCAAACGTATAAGATTGTCTCCATAGGGAATGCTAGAAATATTGTTGGATCAAATTGAATTAAATGAAAGTGGAGGAGAGGAAAAGAATGAAAAGTCCATCAAGCAGAGGAGAAACTAAGAATTCCTATGCTCAACTTCAGATGAAAACATGCAGATCATTAAAAGACCAGAAACAGAGTGCAAGAAACAAGTTATGTTCTTAATCTTTATGTTAATGATTAGATCAAGGAAAAACATGAAATGGATATACAGAGTAAGAAAATAGTTACCCAGAAAGGAAAAACATCACCGGGGATTCTAACACAAGAATCCTGCAGATACAACTTTTTATTTCTGGAAGATCATCTGGAAAATTACACAATATCCCCTGTGGGGCATGAATCAAGAGATCAACAATCAACCATTGCAAATTTGACTTATTAAAATTTATGGAATAGACTCTCCCCAGGCTCAGGAGGTCGAAATTCAACCACCTCAGCCAAAAATAGAAATAAAATCTCTAAAAATCTTGAATTGTCCTCCATGAAAGACGGATCAAACTGATGCAAAAAAGGGGTCAAATCAGACATATGTTTCTCTTCAATGTAGACACTTGTCAGAAATATGAAGGAGGTTATTGTATATGAGTTTGTCTGGAGAAAAAACCTCCTTCAGTTTCTCCAATTTCGCCTTCATCTCACCGAAACATCTCCGGCAAAATCGGGACTGAAACATGAAAAACAAAAAATTGAGAAACTGAGGCTGAAAGATGGCTTCGATTCTCCCAACTGGTGGAACTTGTGAAAAATATGGAAGAGGTTTTTGTTCTTCATCCCGTTTTGAACAAAAAAATCTCTCAGTGTTTCAAAATTCGTTTCCATTTGCCCGGAATCCTTCTCGGAAGTCGACTGGTCAAACTGGCGAAAACGAGCGGTTTTGAGTTTTTGGGAGGGCGGTTTTGGAGAGGTAAGCGGTTTGGCCGGACCCCCCCTAAGGTGGTA
>SNQJ01S0219326.1:0-15223 GCA_010110895.2 Picea sitchensis
CAGAGCAACAATTTTATCATGGATAGGAATGAGTTTTAATTTCTATATATTTTGAAGTGACATACATCAATTTCGATTTATTTCATGCACGACGAATTAATCTCAAAATTTAAAAATAGTCGACGTTTAAGAATATTAAGGATAATCTACTGACTGGATTTTCCTTGATTATTGTTGTTTCCCTAGGTGGTGTGGGTGGTGACATACAACAACATTAGCTATTATTTATTCTTTATTTAACTCTTCAACATGTTTTTGTTTTGAGTCATTTAGCTCCTTAGATTCTTCTTCCTTTTTATTCCCTTCTTGGGGCTTTGCTTCATGTGCTTTTGTAGGCTCTTCTTATGATTTAAACTTAGACTCTTCATATGATGTGTCATTAGGTGCTACAATTAGTTCCCTTGAAAGGACTTCTTCAAGTGCCCCCCTTGGGACCTTCTTATTTAGTAAGATAAATATCATGCAATGTAATTTTAGTTTTCTTGTACCAAAGCTTCAAAAACGTCTTTTGCGCATTAATATTAATTGTACCAATTGAGTCCATCCAAGGATATCCCAAAATAATGTTCACACCATCCATATCTATAGTGTGAAAAATTGAATGAAACACATATTTGTCCATGGTAATCTTCAAATATATAAAAATTTGAACATTCTCACCCTCAACCTATGTGTTACACACCTAAATGACGCACCACCAAATGTCACACTTAAGTGTCGTAAGTGTTGTATGCACCTTACTAAGTGTTGCATGCACTTTATCAAGTGTCATATGCACCTTACTAAGTGTCACATGCACTTTATTAAGTGTCACAACTTTGACACCATGGAAGAACATTTTTCATAATCCCTAAGTCATTGTGGAGGAGAAAACCCATCATAAGAAGGTCGAAACAATGCCTTTTACCTTGTGATTTTGACCATTTTTTAAGGTTAATGCTCTCCTGCCCATGTGTAGGGAGCATTGAACTATTTTCAACACTCCCCTTCCCATGTATAGGGAGCGTTATCAACGCCTTGTGCTTAGTGTTGGGGGAGCATTGAAATGATTAGAGGGAGTTATAACTAATCCACCTTATTATAAGGGTTAGTTCTGAGAGGATGAGGTCAAATATTCAAGTCAATTATCGTGGCCCCATATTAAGTAAACTAAATATCCACGAGATAAGATAAATCTCAACTTATGGAACAAAATCCTCAACCATTTCCTGAGATAGTTCATGATGGTTAAGCCTCCAAACTCCGATATAATGAGTGCATTCCAAATTGAAAGGGGAGGAGAATCCATGAGATCATCATACTTTTGATCATGAAGCATTCAAGAGAGGGATGGCTAGGAGAGCTTTGGAGGAGTTGCTACAACATCTACTTTTATTGTAAGTGCTTCATTATGGATTTCCATTAATACATAACTTGGCCTATTCCCTTCATATTTTGTGTCACTTGTTACATACATGTCTATTGTTGTTAAAATAATAATAGATAGATCTATTGTCACCTAAAAATATAGAGTAGAATAAAGGATATTCCTCTTTGTTCATTGCAGGTCATATCTTGCGCCTAGGAGCTTGGTCAACAAGGTCAAAGGTTGCAGCAATGAGGAAAACCATTGTAAAAAGTTATTTCATCCATCTCTTTCCTCTTACTATGATTGTCAAAGTAGGTATAAAGGGAAGTTAGTGTCCATTTGTTTCCTTCTGTATTTAGATCAGAGAAGGGGTCTTGATCCAAAGGGGGGTTTCACATGTCCACAGGGGGGAATTTACAACAAAACTATGTTCTTTGAATATGTTTTGCAAGAACTTGCAATCTTTTAGCCAAGTTAACATTGGTGAAATTATGTTTGCTACTAGGGTTTATAGAAATAATAATTTTTTTATGTTGAATACATCCATGATGTAACATCCCACTCTTGTGTGCACTGAGCGAACTTAGTCTTTGAGGACACTTGCTTGCAAGTGATCCAGATTATTATACGATTGGTCCTTTGATTATGATTATGAGATATTATGGATTTGATGCTATGTTATTGGGTTGTATTACATAGACAAGTTCTATTGACTGGGTTCTCCTGAGTGTGCATGACTTTGGACCTCGAGGATGCAGAGGCATCGATGAAACCCCTTGGACTCTGGATCAAGTCAGGGAGTGGAATGTTGGGTTGAATATTGTTGATGTGACTTATGTACATATGATTAGATGTTACGATGATTTATTATTATTGCTGACATGATTTTTTGATGGATACAGGATGACGATATCTTGTCGACCAGACTCACATGTGGAGTAGAGGGGTCACTCAGGACAACCAGAGACTTTGAGGGAGAGGTGTGGCAACATCCATGCCACAACCTACTGGCACTCTCATCGTGGCTCGACCTGTACGTTAACGATTACCTAGTTCGAGAAGACTCATGATGTCATGAGGGCGGATTGTGACAGTCGCTCACGATGATTCTAAGGGGCACACAATAAGGCAGGGGCCTTATTCCTTAGAGGCACTAAGTCTCCCACAATATCACTTGGCGGAGTATTGACTCTAGGGGTTTGATGTCTACCAAAAACATTCAAGAGGCGAGTGGAACCCTTGGAGCATGTAGTGCGTCTTGAAGGGAACGTCGCGCAAGGAAAACCGAAAGAGGCGAGTGGCACCCTTGAAGCATGTAGTGCATCTTGAAGGGCATGTCGCGCAAGGAAAACATAAAGAGTTGAGTGGCACCCATGGAGCACCTAGTGCGGCCTGAAGGGAACTTCACGATTTTAACTGGTAAGTGAATAAACCTAGTCGGCCTTAAAATGAATGATGTGATATGTAAGATTTAAAAACAATTTTCCCTAATAAAAATGTTGCCCAACCTAGTGAAATTAAAACCTAGGTCTAAGTAGAACATGTGGTAATAATAATAATAATAATAATAAAAATAAACATGTAACCAAAAGGGGGGTAAAAAGTTCAAATTTATTTATTAAAGTCAAAATTATAATGAAGGATTAAAATTTTAAAAAGGGAAATGGTTGTTTTTATCTATTTTTTTGCTAATTTAATTTTAGTTAAAAGGAAAAGAGGGTAAATGGTTGTTTCATCTACACTTGCTAAATTAATTTTTAATTAAAGAAGAAAAAGGGTAAATGGTTGTTTTATCTACACTTGCTAAATTGATTTTTAGTTAAAAAGGAAAAAGAGGGAAACTTAAAAGAAATAGGAAACTTAAAGAAAAAGGGGAAACCTAAAGAAAAGGGGAAACATAAAGAAAAAGTTTAATGTTTAACTTAGTAAGGAATCTTGCCTTAGGAACTTGTTATTTATGAACTCAACTAGGAATTAAGTAAGCCGTAAGTCATTTAAGATTTGTAAGGGAATATTGGGACACCGAGAAGCATTTTTAGGAATGCTTTTAGGTGGGTGAGGGAAATAGGAATAATTAATTAATTAATTAAATTAATTTTCTAGTGCAACTAGGGGATCGAGCAACATGCGTACAGGGGAGGTTTTTCCTAATTAATTAAATGAAAAAGGAATTTAATGAATATTTGGGAAACTATTACTTGAAAACTTTATAAAAAGGATGGAGGAAGAGGAGGAAAAGTATGGATCTGATATTTTTGTGTAACGTTATGCTGCTGAATTTTTACCTTGACTGAACTTTCTCTTGTGGGAGTTGGGATACCCAGCTCAAGTAACGAGTGGTAGCTCAACCTTGAGAGGCGCATTGGGTGCTAGCGGTTCTTTAGTAATGTGTGTGTAGCCCCTTTGTGGCCCGGGGGGCTCAGGGGGAAGAATAGTACCCCTAGCGTTGGTTGGGAGGTACCGGTGAGGTCACATCGGTTGGAAAGTGAGAGCTGGATGGAGCGCGTGCAGGACAACGAATCAGAGCTTTCACATTTGGCTACGGTATGCATGTGTATATTTTTGAATGGTAATTAATATTGTTCCTGCGACTTCATTATTGTACTTCTATTGTGTTAAAGATTATGTTTTATTCAATGTTTTATAATCAAATAACTTAAAGTCATCCCAACCTTATGCTCACTTTATTTTGAATTGATTTCCCTTGGTGAACCCAAACTCTTATTGCAATGACTCCTCTGCGTTTGTTTTTATTGATTATTATGAAGAAAAAATTGTGTTTTTATTTTTCTTCCCTTATCCCTTTAGTTATTAGTCTATGCCTGAGCAGTCGTCCAGGAGCCGAATCGGCGGTCATCACTCCAGTGTTTAAATACCTATAGATTCAAATGCCCTACTTTCCTATGCATGAATAATAAGTGAAGGGTAAATTTCTCCCAGCTATATATCCCTTACTTATCGTTGTGTTTTTCTCTTATGATTAATCCCTGATCCTTGCACCTTCTTGTGAATGAGTATCCTTGAGTTGATTGATTCATTCTTGAATGATTAGTCCTTGTGCCTTCTTCTGAATGATTATCTATGTGTTTCACTTGAAGGATTATCTTTGTGTTTTTATCTCGGTGTTTTTATTTATCTCTGTGTTTTTGTCTCTACACTTTAACAAACTTATCTCTGTGTCCAATTTATACCTGCGTTCAACTCATCCCAGCGTTCCAATCATATCGATTTCAATAAATCTTTGCGTTTAAACAAAATTGCCTCTGCTCGTATGATTTTTATGATGGTCCTTGATGGTTTTGTGGATGCAATTCTGACCTTGGCATCGAATCCTTGCCTTGCATATTTTATTCGATACCTAGCCTAAACGTTGTCATATTTGGGCATTATTCACTTGTTGAGTATTTATTTATTTGGAGAATGAATTAAGTTTAGGGGCAGTATTATGGTTCACGTTTTGGGACTTAGGGTGACATGCTCTTGATGAGATAATGGCTCATTGTTTCTTGTCACTGCATTCCTCTCCTTTTGCTATGCTCTCAGCCCACTTTCTAGTCTTGCTGGAAATGTTGTTATGATGCAATCATGTTTATAGTTTTGGTTTGAGTTTTGCAATTACAGTTCTGTTCTAAACTCAAACTTATGTCGGTCCTCTAGGTTTCATGTTGCATTCATTCCATTCTGGTTTGTTTTTCGAAATAAATTGAATCTTTACCTTTGAAGAAATAGATGTGGCCTTTGGCCCATCTCCCACAAGTTTTATTGTTGCTCATAAATTGATGAGCTCGACTGTATAACTGTCGACAATGATTTACCTTTGAAAATGTTATATATATATATTGATAACTCCTTGTTAATTCCTTTACATATGATTAATTATGTTTTAATGGACAACGACTTCATAGTTAGTGTATCCTTTTCATTGTTAGACAATGATTCCTTCTTACATTTAAAAGACAACAAATATATTGAGAGGTTAAAAGATAGCGATTTAAATGAATAGTCTACGTTTTTCCTTCTGACATGTCTGTGTTTTTAATGGCTTGAATAATGACTTTAAATTACTATGCGATTTTCCTATTATGGACAATGATTTACCCAGCTTCACATAGTGTTTCCCATAATGATTATTGTTAGACACCTACCTATGATAGACAACGATTTTATATCTTCACCAATTAATAGACTGGTTAATGTACAACGAATTTATACAATGGAATGACAACAAATTAATTGTTGCGTTTGTGACTATGTAACAACTGGGTTTTTTTCTTGTGTAATTGGTTGGTTGTAATTATTGCATTGTATGATGTGTATGACAATGATCTTCCATTTTGGTATTAATGATTGACTGACGACGATATCCTATAGTGAATGGACAACGATTTCATTCATATAATAGACCACAATGTCATGTGTTAATAGTCAGCGATACTGTGTTAGACAATTATTCATCAATCCGACAACGAATTAATGTTGATAGCGATTTATTGATTGATAGTCATAGTTTTAATTGTATATTTTACACAGTAATTTTTATAGACAACAATAATTTATTTTGTATTTTTCTTTACACAACGATATCATACCTTTTTAGACAACAAATGGATGGTTGATAGCGTTTTTATATAGATACAATAACACGATTTAGTAGCCCCCAAGCGAATACTAAATAGACAATGATATTGTTTAATAGACAACATTGATATGTCTTCACTTTGATAGGTAATAATGGATAACGAATTTTGGTTATGTACTAATGGATAATGTTTCCTGATATGATTTATGGATAGTGCTTGTTTTCTGATATGATTTATGGATAGTGTTTTGTTTTTGAATTGTATTTACCACAATGAATATTAATGGACCAAAATATTATTATGGGACAATGATATCGTTGTTAGATATAATAGGTCACATTTGTGATAACATTTATTGTCACATTTATGATAACATTTATGGTCACATTTATGGTCACATTTATGATAATGGTAACATTTATAATAGTTCACTCCTTCACACTTAGACATCTTGCTTAACAAATAATGGTTTTTGGTTTGTTGGTGAAGTCATTTAATAGCTTGCGCAATTTTAATTTGAGTAATGTCATATCACATCTTGTCGAATTGTTGCTTGGGCGTGTGTGTATAGTCTTCTTGTCAATTAATTCAGTGTCCTAGTGCGTTGAATTTTTCTTGGGTTATTGGTCCAGATAGGTTATGTTGCGCCAGGGTTATTGTCAAGCCTATCGCCTTGTGATAGCATGATTCTTGATGAGGGGATCATTATGCGCCCTAATGGATAGAGGCAATTGATAACTTGGTCGGAGTCTGTGCTTCCCGATGTGGGCATTTGTTCATTGTAAGTGATGTTGGTACTTGGTTTTGTAACTCCTTAATGCGTTTGGTTTTACGCGTCGTAGAGGTATCTAGTTATTGGTCGTTGAAGCCATTGTGTCAGGTTTGATGATGTTGACCTTTAGCTAGTACGCGTTGTCTTTCTTGTGTCGGGTGGGTAGCCATTTTTATTTGTCTATTGATTATNTATCGCATGTTTCGTCCAATTGCATGATGTGCTAGTATGTTGTGTCATTTTTGTTTGTTGCATGAATGTGTAAGTTGTGTTCATCGTCTCGTTGTGTTGATTAATTGTTGTCGTCGATTGCCTTCCTTCTTAAACCAAAAAAAAAAATCACTCTGTGCATCGCATGTAGTCGTAACGAATGGGATCGTTACATATGGTATCAGAGCGGGTTCGACCCGCGACTTGGGATCACTATGGCTCCCGTTGATTTGATATTTGATTATAATGTTGCTAATTAAGTTGAATTGTATTCATTCAGTTAATCATGGTTATAGAACGTCGCGGAGGCAGATGATGGGGTGTTAGGGGAGGAGGCGCAACGCCCCCTGTAGCATCCACGCCTGAGGGGTCTAACCCCCAGGGAGACGAACAGGTTGTCGGGAAAGAACATATAGCGGTGGGCGATGTGGTTGGGCTGATGAGGTCCTTTCAATGGATGTCTGAGGCACTGATCAATCGTTTGGATAGAGATGAGGCCAGGGTGTCGACACCCCTTGAGGGTCCACCACGAACTCCGATCAGTACTGGTAGCATTCACCGCACACTCGAGAAGGTCAAATTTCCCGAGTTCTTTGGTGCCCCGGTTAGAACAACCGTCGAGGCATAGTCAAAGAATATGGTGATGTGCTTTGCACTTTGCGACTATACCTCCAATATGAAGGTTTGCATGGCGATATTTCAACTAAAGGGGAGCACTCTTCTATGGTGGAAGATGCTCCTGCCATAATTGAACATGGTCGTCGAAGACGTGTCATGGGAACTATTTGAGGAATGGTTTCGAGATAGGTATCTATCAGAGGAATTCATTGAGCGTCAGCTCAATGAGTTCAATGCCTTGCGACAGGGTGGTCGTACGGTGCCCGAGTACGAGGCCCATTTTATGGAGTTGCTTCGGTATTCTCCGCACCCGAATACCAAGAAACTTAAGGTCAACAACTTCTTGTTTGGCCTTAATGTCAACATTCATGTAGGACTCCAGAAGGCCCTCATAGCAAAGGAGAAGCTTATCGGTGAGGTTCAGAGTAGGACTCCAGGAATATCCGCAGGGCAAGTGTCATCTGGTGCACAGCAGCATCAGACAGCAGCTAGAAAGTCACCAGGATATCGTGGCTTCCAGAGAGGATCCACTTTAACTACACCTCAGTGACCTACACTGCAACAGAGGACTCCTTACCGAAGACCACAAAACCAACACCAACATCGATCGCAACAACAACAGTTTAGGCATGTTCAACAGAACAGACCAGGGTTCCAGATCGGTGGGTCGTCAGCTTCTACTTCGGGTACCAGGAGTACTAGACCGAAGAAAGGGTGTTGGACATGTGGGGAGCCACATTACTAGCATGACTGCCCATTGGAGAGGACTAGATCATATGGATCATTAGGACCCACTACTGTGGGAGATTTGGGCATGGCCCATCGGATTCATGCAGTGGTGAATAACCGCCAGGAAAAGCACCAGTCGACTGTGCTCGAGATGTCAGGTACCATCGCTGACCATACCCTTAGTATTTTGATAAATCTTGATGCTACCAAGAGTTTCATTTATGGTGCAGCGCTAAGAAGGATTAAGGTAAAGGTAGTCGAACAAGATGAGTTTAGCTTTGTAGAAATGGCTTTGGGAGCCAAACAAAAGGTTGGAGGGAAGGTTACGGGTTGTAGCCTTAACCTGGGAGAGTTTGTCACCAGGGCCAACCTGTATGTCACAATCCTAGGATCTTATAATGTCGTGATCGGTATGGTCTGGTTAGAATCACATGAGGCGATACTCAACTGTAAGATGAAACAATTAAGCTTGGTCAATGATGAGGGACAGAGACATGTGATTGTAGTTCGGAACCAGGGAGTTTCCCTGAGGTTCATCTCTTCCTTATAGCTACGAAAGAGCATGTGCAAGGGATGTAAGCTTTATGCGATCCTTGCATTAGACGAGAAGGGAGTAGCTGAAGGTCTAGAACACCTTCCGGTGGTGAGAGCCTTTGAGGACATATTCCCTGAGGAGTTACTTGGGATGTTTCCAGAGAGGAAATTGGAATTTACCATAGACTTAATACCGAGAACTGAACCGATAGCAAGAACGCCTTATCGGATGTTAACCCCAGATTTAAAAGAGTTGAGAATGCAACTGAAGGAATTGTTGGACCTGGGAGTTATACATCCAAGTGTGTCACCATGGTGTGCACCGGTTATCTTCATACGGAAGAAGGATGGGTCGTGGAGACTCTTCATTGACTATAGTGAATTGAACAAGGAAACGATCAAGAATCAATATTTGTTGCCAAGGATTGATGATCTGTTTGATCAGATGAAGGGTGCGACTGTGTTTTCAAAGATCAACTTGAGATTAGGGTATCACCAGTTACGGATCAAGGAGGATGACGTCCCTAAGATCACCTTTAAGAAGAGATTTGGACATTACAATTTTATTGTTTTACCTTTTGGACTAACAAACGCCCCTAGGGTATTTATGAGTTTGATGAACGGGGTGTTCCGCGAATACTTGGACAAGTTCGTCCAAGTATTCATTGAAAATATTTTCATTTACTCTTAGATGATGGAGGAGGATGATGAGCACTTGCGCTTGGTACTACAGTGTCTGCGAGAGAACAAATTGTATGGGAAATTGTCTAAATGCTCGTTTTATCAATCAAAGATTCACTACTTAGGGCATGTCATCTCCGACGAAGGTATCGTCGTGGATCCAGCAAAGGTCGAGGCTATTATGGAATGGAATGTGTCAACGAATGTCCCAGAAGCGTGTAGTTTCAGGGGTTTAGCGGGATACTATCAACAGTTCGTCAAGGGATTTTCGAAGATAGCAAATCTGATTACGAAATTGCAAAAGAAGAACAAGAAGTTTGTTTGCACCAAGAAATGTGCAGAGGAATTTTAGAGGCTCAAGGAGTTGTTGATGACAACACCAATACTAAAGGTCCTAGACATGGACGCGAACTTCTTGGTATGCATTGACGCATCCAAGGAAGGATTAGGCGGAGTCTTGATGCAAGACGATCAAGTGATCGCTTACATCTCGAGAAAGTTGAGAAGGCATGAGGAGAACTATGAAACACATGATTTGGAGTTGTTAGCCATTATATATGCCTTGAGATTTTGGAGACACTACCTTATTGGACGAAAATTCAAACTAAAAATAGACCATTGTGGACTACAACACATCTTTACGCAAAGTGACTTGAATGCACGACAAGGAAATTGGTCGGAATTGCTTAGCGAGTACGATTTCGAGATTACTTACATAAAAGGTACAGTGAACAGAGTGGTGGATGCGTTGAGTTGGAGACCAGGCATCGTTTTTGTGATGCATATTCAGACGAATCTATGTGAAAATATTCTAACTTTACCGCGCGACGATGACTGGTACAAAGAGGTCAAGGGTTTTATCGGACAAAACACAATGATGGTACCCAGATTTGAATGATTTAAGTCGGACGACGATGGATTATTGAGATTTAAAAATCGAATTTGTGTACCATCGAACGACGAATTGAGGAGTTTGATCCTAAACGAGGCTCACATAGCAGTGTACATGGCTCACCCGAGAGTCACGAAGATGAGGGCATAACTTAAATCCTTATTCTTCTGGAAAGGAATGAAGGCAGTCATAGTCAACTACATGGCACGATGTCTAGAATGTCAACAGGTGAAGGCTAAACATAGAAATATGGTAGGATTACTACAACCACACGCAATTTCAGAATCGAAATTGGAGGTCATTTCGATGGATTTCATTGTTGGATTGCCACTGAAGGCAAGGAGACATGACTTGATTTTGTGGTAGTCTACACTCTGACGAAGAGTGTTCATTTTATTCATGTGTGTACGACATATCAGGCACCTGACATAGCTAGAGTTTTCATCAGCGAGATTGTGAGGCTGCATGGCGTGCCTAAGAGGATTATATCCGATCGAGGATCGATGTTTACTGGACGATTTTGGACTAGTTTCCAAGATGCCTTGGGAACCCAACTTAACTTTAGTACCATGTATCACCCAGAGACAAACAAGCAGACCGAACGAACAAACAAAATCTTGGAGGATATGTTGCACATGTATGTAATGGACCAAAAGAAGCGTTGGGAAGAATTCTTTCCACTGGTAGAATTCGCATATAATAACAGTTATCAAAGCACCATTATGATGGCGCCTTTCGAGTTTATTTATGGGCGACTGTGTCAGAGGCCTTTGAGTTGGGATCGGCTTGAGGACAGGGTCCTGGTGGGACCAGAAGCGATCCAAGAAATGGAAGATCAAATGCAAACTATAAGTCTAAGGATCAAGGAAGCGCAGGATCGACAGAAGAGTTATGTCGATGCGCATCATGTCGATCGTAGTTACGAAGTTGGTGATCGAGTCTTCTTGCAGGTGAAATCACATAAGAGTTCGATCAAGTTTGGAAAGGGTGATAAACTCTCTCCTAGGTTTGTGGGACCTTTCAATATTGTGGAGAAGAAGGGGCTCGTGGCCTATCGACTAGCCTTGCCTGATTCTTTGAGGCGTATGCACGATGTTTTTCATGTATCTGTTTTGACATGTTATATTAGTGATCCTACACATGATATTGACATGAGTTCCTTGTAGGTATCTTATGAGGGTGCGCTCACGGCTAAGCCAATCCACATCCTATACCATCGCATTCGATAGCTATGACATCGAACCGTAGATCAAGTCAAGTTTCAATGGGACAACTATAGTCCGCACTTGGTAACCTAGGAGGACGCATATTATTACATGGGACTTATGTACACATTATTAGATGTTACGATGATTTATTATTATTGCTGACATGATTCGTTGATGGATGCAGGCTGACGATAGATTTCCGACTAGAATCACATGTGGAGTAGAGGGGTCACGCAGGACAACCAGATACTTTGAGGGAGAGGTGTGGCAACAAACCTGCCACAACCTACTCGCACTCCCGTTGTGGCTCAAACTGTAGGTTAAATATTACCTAGTTCGAGACGACCCACGATGTCGTGAGGGTAGACTGTGACAGTCGCTCATGATGATTCTAAGGGGCATGCAATAAGGCAGGGGCCTTATTCCTTAGAGACCCTTAGTCTCCCACAAGATCACCTAGCAGAGTATTGACTCCAGGGGTTTGATGTCTACCAAACTCAGTCAAGAGGCGAGTGGCACCCTTGGAGCACATAGTGCATCTTGAAGGGCACGTCACGCAAGGAAAACAGAAAGAGGTGAGTGGCACCCTTG
Organism: Picea sitchensis; assembly: GCA_010110895.2. Classification (NCBI taxonomy): domain Eukaryota; kingdom Viridiplantae; phylum Streptophyta; class Pinopsida; order Pinales; family Pinaceae; genus Picea; species Picea sitchensis. Next base: position 12,164 of record SNQJ01S0219326.1, read on the forward strand.
GAGCACGCAGTGCGTCTTGAAGGGCATGTCACTCAAGGAAAATGAAAAGAGGCAAGTGGCACCCTTGGAGCACCTAGTGCGTCTTGAAGGTCACGTCGCGATTTTAACTGGTAAGTGAATAAACCTAGTCGTCCTTAAAATGAATGATGTGATAAGTAAGTTAAAAACAATTTTCCCTAATAAAAATGTCGCCCAACCTAGTGAAATTAAAACCTAGGTCTAAGTAGAACATGTGGTCATAAAAATAAAAATAAACATGTAACCAAAAGGGGGGTAATAAATTCAAATTTATTTATTAAAGTCAAAATTATAATGGAGGATTAAAATTTTAAAAAGGGAAATGGTTGTTTTTATCTATTTTGTTGCTAATTTAATTTTAGTTAAAAATAAAAGAGGGTAAATGGTTGTTTCATCTACACTTGCTAAATTAATTTTTAATTAAAGAAGAAAAAGGGTAAATGGTTGTTTTATCTACACTTGCTAAATTGATTTTTAGTTAAAAAGGAAAAGAGGGAAACTTAAAAGAAATAGGAAACTTAAAGAAAAAGGGGAAACCTAAAGAAAAATATGAATGTCTAACTTAGTAAGGAATCTTGCCTTAGGAACTTGTTATTTATGAACTCAACTAGGAATTAAGTAAGGCGTAAGTCATTTAAGATTTGTAAGGGAATATTGGGACACCAAGGAGCATTTTTAGGAATGCTTTTAGGCGGGTGAGGGAAATAGGAATAATTAATTAATTCATTAAATTAATTTTCTAGTGCAACTAGGGGATCGGGCGACATGTGTACGGGGGAGGTTTTTCCTAATTAATTAAATGAAAAAGGAATTTAATGAAGATTTCGGAAACTAATTACTTGAAAACTCTATAAAATGGATGGAGGAGGAGGAGTATGGATCTGATCTTTTTGCGTAATATTACGCTACTGAATTTTTACCTTGACTGAACTTTCTCTTGTGAGAGTTGGGATACCCATCTCCGGTAATGAGTGGTAGTTCAACCTTGCGAGGTGATCTGGGTGCTAACAGTTCTCTGGTATTGTGTGTATGGCCCCTTTGTGGCTCAGGGGGCTCAGGGGGAAGAAGAGTACCCCTAGCGTTGGTTGGGAGGTACAGATGAGGTCACATTAGTTGGCAAGTGGGAGCTAGATGGAGCGCGTGCAGGACAATGACTCGGAGCTTTTACATTTGGCTACAGTACACATGTGTATATTTTTGAATGGTAGTTAATATTTTTCTTGCACCTTCATTACTGTACTTCTACTGTGTTAAAGATTATGTTTTATTCAGTGTTTTATAATCAAATAACATAAAGTCATCCCAGCCTTATGCTCATTGTATTTTGAATTGATTTCCCTTAGTGAACCCAAACTCTTATTGCAATGACTCCTCTGCATTTGTTTTTATTGATTATTACGAAGAAAAAATTGTGTTTTTATTTTTTGTCCCTTATCCCTTTAGTTATTAGTACGTGCCTAAACAGTCGGTCAGGAGCCGAATCGACGGTTGTCACTCCGATGTTTAAAGACCTATAGATTCAAATCCATTGCTTTCCTATGCATGGATAATAAGTAAAGGATAAATTTCACCCAGCTATCTATCCCTTACTTATCATTGTGTTTTTCTCTTATGATTAATCCTTGATCCTTGCGCCTTTTTGTGAATGAGTATCCTTGCGTTGATTGATTCATTGTTGAATGATTAGTCCTTGTTCCTTCTTCTGAATGATTATCTTTTCCCTTCACTTGAAGTGTTATCTCCATGTTTTTGTCTCGGTGTTTTTATTTATCTCTGTGTTTTTATCTCGGTGTTTTTATTTATCTCTGTGTTTTTGTCTCTCCACTTTAACAAAATTATCTCTGTGTCCAATTTATACCCACGTTCAACTCATCCCAATGTTCTAATCATATTGATTTCAATAAATATTTGTGTTTAAACAAACTTACCTCTACTCATATGATTTTTATGATGGTCCTTGATGGTTTTATGGATGCAATTCTGACCTGGGCATCGAATTCTTGCCTTGCATATTTTATTAGATACCTAGCCTAAACACTGTCATATTTGGGCATCATTCACTTTTTGAGTATTTATTTATCTGGAAAATGAATTAAGTTTAGGGGCAGTATTATGGTTCACATTTTGGGACTTAGGGTGGCTTTCTCTTAATGAGATAATGGCTCATTGTTTCTTGTCACTGCATTCCTCTCCTTTTTCTATGCTCTCACTCCACTTGCCAGTCTTGCTGGCAATGTTTTTTTTGACGAAAACGGTTATGGTTTATATTAGAGGGGTGGCAAAGCCACAGAATCTGTTACAAAATGCCCCGAGTTTCTTCGGGCCTACAGATCAAAATACAAATGTTATGCAACACTGTTTCAGCATAAGATCTAGCGTTGTTTCAACATAATTTCCAGAACTGTGTCCCCAACGCTTTGTTTTATCATATGTAACAACACTGTATTTCAGCAATTGTTCCAGCACTGTGTTTTAGCATTGTGTTTCAGCTGTTACAGCACTGTGTTTCAGCTATTACAGCACTGTGTTTCAGCATAAGAACCAGCTCTGTTTCAGCACTGTGAGTCAGCATCTTTGTTTCAGCAACTGTGTTCCATCATTTCAGTTCCAGCATCTGTGTTTCAGCATCTGTGTTCCAACTTTGTTTCAGCACTGTGTTCCAGCATCTGTTTCAGCTCTGTTTCAGCATCTATGTTCCAGCATCTGTGTTCCAGCATCTGTATTCCAGCATCTGTGTTCCAGCAGTTGTGTTCTAGCATCTGTGTTTCAGCTTCTGTGTTTCAGCATCTGTGTTCCAGCAGTTGTGTTCCAGCATCTGTGTTCCAGCAGTTGTGTTCCAGCATCTGTGTTCCAGCAGGTGTGTTTCAGCAACTGTGTTCCAGCTCTGATTTTTTCCGCGCTGTGTTTTGTGTGCCCTTGAGCTGCAATGGGTCATGGGATTTCCACATTTTCAATGATGCCATTGACTGACAACTCTCCAACATCCAATAGAACGCCTTTGTTGGCTTCTTTATCAGCATTTCGATTTAAGTCCCTTAAAAC
>SNQJ01S0219327.1:0-14182 GCA_010110895.2 Picea sitchensis
TTATTATGTTGTTGTTGTTATTAGCTTGTTGTTGATTATCATGCTATTGTTGATTATTATGCTGGTATAAAGAAAATCATGAAAGGAAAACAATGAACTAAATTGAATTTAAGGTCTTACAATAATTATAATATCAAAAATTAATATTTTAATATGAAATTATGTTATATTATTATAAAATAATTGTATTAGTGAACATACAAATGAGAAAGTTTAATGATTTGTATTGAAATGGTTGTGTATTTATGAAATTGGGATGAGTTTAACATTATAACTTATAAATATGTGTTTTGGTTAAATAATTGGGAAATAAAAGAAGATATCACTTTGCATTAATATTAGAAATATTATTACATCTAACTTTAAGAAGAAATTGTTGTGTCTAATTGAAATAATTTGTCATTTTTGTGACACTAAGAGAGTTAAAGAGGAAAAACACTTCCTCTTAAAATGAAAATGGACATTAGACAATTTTCCAAAATGTTGTGGGTTCAAAGATTTTTTTATCTTTATGACACTAAGAGGGTTTAGAATGTCCTTCATACTCTCACATTAAACTACAATTTCAAAATATTTGTTACAATACCAACCTTCCTAACATTTTAACTTATAAAAATAAAATAATCTAACAATATTATTATTTAATTTGAAAGAACATAAAAATTTAACTTATTTTAAAATATTCATAATAATTTTATAAAAAACATAATCATTCATATTACATATATTAAAAAAATTTAATAAATTAAAAAGTGTTCCTATTTAAATAAAAAATAATACTACAAAGGAAATTAAAATGTCATGGTTATTACAATAGTTGAAAACTAAATGAAAAATTAGTCATAAAATAATATGGGTCAATTTAAAATATTAATAGGATTTTACTTATAAAGATCATTTTTATATTTATAGGATTTTATTTATAAAGATTATTTATATAGCTTAAATTTATGTAACACTTAAATATATATAAAATTACAAGTTCAAATCTAGAGGGGTAGGGTATGTATATTTTAGTAGACTTTACCAGTCAAATCGCTGGAAAAGGGGATCTCATACACCAATTTGGTGTCTGTCTTGAAGGTGACCTTAAAAATAAATTATTATTATTATTATTATTATTATTTTAAATATTATTTTTGAGATGATTGTTTTTAATGGAAAATTATTCATAAAATACAATATTTGTATTAATTTAAAATTGTAACACTTAAAGATATAGAATTTTAATTATTATTTTTGAGATGATTATTTTTAATGAAATTGAAAAATTTTAATGGAAAATTATTCATAAAATAAAATATTTGTATTAATTTAAAATATTAAAGAAAATTTTTAGTAAGAAATTATTTTAAAAATCCTTATATAATTATGAAATTAATTTTAGCTTTGGTAATTGAAAGAAATAATTGACATACTTCAATGAGTGGCATGTTGAATTCAATTTATAAATAACATGTTAAACCCTTACTAAATATATTGTTTAAAAAAAATATTTATGAAATTAAAAATCTTAATAAAAAATTATAAATCAATTTAAAATACCAATTAAAAACTTTAATAAACCTTCTAGATATTCACGAGATATTCATATAATCTATATAACCTCCAATAGAGTTCAATGCTCCTTAAACATGAAAATGAACTTATGGATTGTAAATCATATACTTCATCTCTGAATTGTGAGTGGCTTATGAGAAAGGCCAGTGCACAGGATGGTTGGAAGCAATCAAATTGAGGGAGCCATCAAAGGGGCATTGCCTAATCCAAACGTAAGCCACTGTCCAATTGAGAGGTTACATTTAATTTTTTAATTCAAAAAAACTCATTTAATTTCTTAATCCAAAAAAACTCATTTAATTTCTTAATAAAAAAAAAACTCATGTTCTTCCTCTTCCCAATTGAGGGGTTACATTTAATTTCTTAAACAAAAAAACTCATGTCTTCCTCTTCCCAATTGAGGGGTTATATTTAATTTCCTAATTAAAAAACTAGTGTATTCCTGTCATTTTCTTTTCATAAAAAATCATTATAAATAAAAAGAAAAAAGAAAAATTCATCACAAAGAAAGGAAAAAACAAAAACTATTATTAAAAAAAATGATTATAATTATATTCTATAATGAAAAAAAATTAGAAAAAAACAAAAATATATAAAAATAATAATATTTATAAGTAGGAAGTGGAAGGAAAATAAAGAAAAACTCAACTACATGTTTAATGTAAAGCCTTTGTTATGTATATCTCCTCCTTGAGCTTGTAAATAGATAACTCAATCCTAAAGATGCAATTTGCCAATACATCTGGATTAAGAAAATACTAACTCCTATTTGTGAATAAGAAATTTATCCAATGTAACAAAAGAATCCCCACCTACCTTAACTATGTATCAAGACAATCTATCTCCACATCATCATGTACGTGATGATGACATTCCTGTCAACAATCTACAACATCAGCTCGTTGTTCAGTTGAACTTCTAAATTTATTCTAAGAATTCTACAGTTTCAGTTTTTTCCTTCCATTGCGTATTCTTACATTTATTATTGCAACTTGCTTATGCACCACGATACACTTTTACATTTGTGGTTGAAACTTGCTTATCCAATTTAATAAAGAAGCTTTACCTGCCTTAACTTTGAATCAAGATAATCTATCTCCACAACATGTACACATCATGTACTTGATAGATCTCAAACGTTGTTGAATTTGAGATAATTAATTAAGAAATACCATTAAGAAATATATTAAGAAATACCACATTTTATAATTTTGTTGAATTTGAGATATTTTATAAGTGTGGAAAGATATAAATATCTTTTTGAAAGATTTCATGATAAAAAAAATTATTTTAGATGAAAATTGTTTTTCATTATAAAATATAAAAAAGAAAATAATACATACAAAGAAAACATAATGACATGAAATGATTTATCATCTTTGTGACACTAAAATGGTTGAAGAGGAAAAACACTTTCCCCTAAAATGTCCTTCTATGAACACTTTAGTTGTATGAATCTAATACAAGAAAAACAATACCACTACATTGATCACCTACCACTACTTTAGTTTTAACTCATTCCTTTTTGCTTTCTTAACAATTGCAAATTGCATAGGATCCTAGGGCTGTTAGCAGGCTTCCTAGGGGAAACGAAAAATAATGTTGCAGAATTAACAGGCTTATTGAGAGGTCTACAAGCAACAATGGATAAAGACCACCGCAACATAGTCCTAGAAGGAGACTCACAGGTCATCATTCATCTAATCACCAAGATTCTAAACGAGAGTCTCCCTTCAAAGATCTCACCAAGCTGGGGACTCTCAGGAATTCTAGAAGACTTCAAATGCCTCCTCACACCCACTCTCAGCATCTTACCTTCCCATGTGAAGTGAGTTGCAAATCGAGTAGCAGATTGCCTAACAAACGAAGCAGTCGAAACGGAAGTTGATTACTCCTGCTGGGTGGACCACATCCCAGAACGCTCAGACATCTTCACGAGGTTCCAAGCCTTAGCTACCAGAGATCTACTCCCCCCAGATAGGGTGACACGAGGGCATTAGGGGACACGCGGGCGACCGTCGGGATGCCCATTTAATGCATCAACCGGCGAGTGCCCTTCGACCATTAATTAAGCAATGGCCTACACCAGCCACCTCCATTTTATGAGCCCTCTCGCGCGAGGGAGATGTACCAGTCGACAGAGCACTCAACACCCAGCCTTAATGGCCTTGGCGGTCATGGTAGCATGGCGTATAATCATGGTGATGAATTGGGAAGAGATGCATTGGCCCCTCGCAGTGTTCACTCCATCCGAGCAGCAATTCCGACCTCCGCCGAAGTCTGGGAGAGGAGAGGCCAATATGACAGGAACTCGGACCCCTTCAAGGGTCTCCACAATACCAAGGCTCAGAGGGAAATCGCGCAGAGGGGCCGCCTGGTACAGGGCTGAGTCCCGACGCCAGCGCATACGAAAATTTGAGCGAGCACTCGCCTTAGCGTCCACCCGATGCAAAAGGCGACCATGGATGCCTCCCATGGCGTATGTAGAGGAAATTAGTCTGGAGGAGGCTATGCAGAGCCACCCCTCAATTGCACACGTAGAGGAAAGCAAGCTCCCGCCTGGAGACACCCTGCGGAACCCCAGCGCCGACAGCATGGAGGACCTCTTCCCACCCTGTATTGTGGAGGAGGAAACCCCTCCCGACGACACCACAGGGATGGCGGAGCCACCAGGACTTTCAACCTGAGCAGCGGGGGACTCCAGGACACGAGCTTCCGACGACAGCGGAGGGTTGGAACAACCTTCCTTCTCTGAATTATGGCACCTCCCACTCATCTTCGAGCTCCGGAATCTGATGGACGACCAAGTTTTTTGCCTCGCCAGGATGGACCAAAGGTTGGACATGCTCTTTGCGGCCCACTCCAAGAATCTTCCGAAGCGGCAGTGTCCGTTGTGCGCGCAGGCGTACTCGCTTCCAGCACGCTGGTGTCAGAAGAGGAACGAACGACCGCGCACGGGCAAATAGATTCACCAAAGCTTCTGGTTAGAAGTATCTATGTTGTCTCAGTTTAGTTAGCGTGCTCAGTTTCTTTATGTCTAGTTATCGCTTCCTTTTTGAAACTTATTAGCATAATAGCCCTGGTTTCCTTCGAGCAGGGCATTCACATGTACATTTTGGTAATAGAGTTGCACCTAGCACAGGAGACCCAACTGTCCTGGTTTCCTGTTCAGGTGGGACAGCTGGCGTCATCAACAATCACTGTATGCTCTTTTTGCTAATATAATAGGATCCACCCCCTTTTTTATTTAAAAAAAAAAAATTGCAAATTGCAACACCCAAAAGTATATATGCTTATTCCGAAGGGATAGATTTCTTATAAAAAAAATAATATCAATATCAATATCATTTATTAATATTTTATTACATTAATTATTAATATGTTATCAAGATCCTATGTTATCAAGATTTTATAGTTCAAGATCATATGTTATCAATATCCTTAAAAAAATATGATTTTAAGTTTCATTCTATGTAATATATCGCATCAGTTCAAGGTTCCTATATTTTTCACAAAGCATGAGTTCAAAGTTCCTATATTTTTCACAAAGGAAACACTATTAGATTTATTTTTTAAAGCTTCACCAAAGCTTACTTTTCATAATGTGTGGGACAGAAACCAACCTTTTCATGTGATGAACATTAATAATGTAGATGTGGATAGACATGTCGTCGCATTGTCTCGCACATCATCTTATCGCCGCAATGCGATGAACATTTGTTGATGTTTCATTATGACACACTTATTGCAAAGTCACAATGTGAAAAAATTCCAAATTTCGCAATGTGTTGAACATAGTAACGTTGAAATCTACCAAACATAATAAAGTCGCACTGTGACGAACACATAACATTGCAATGTGATGAAAATATAGTGTTGCAATATGGATAACATAGTAAGGTCACAATGTTATGAACATAATAACATTGCAATCTACAAAACATAGTGACGTCACAATCTGACGAAAATAAGCATGTCGTTGCAATGTGGATAGTAGCATCACAATGTGATGAACATAAATACATGTCGCAATGTGTCCCACATCACCCTGTCATCATAATATGGAAAACATTTCCTCACGTTGCAATGTGACGCACATATCCTGACATCGCAATGTGACAAACACTTCTAAACATTGTAATGTGTGGAACATAGTAAACTTGAAATCTACCAAACATCGTAATCTCGCATTGTGACGAACATATATGGATGTTGCAATGTGACAAACATTTCCAAACATTGCAATGTGTCGAACAAATTAACCTTTCAATCTACCAAACATATTAACGTCACAATGTGGATAGGCATGTCGTCGCATTGTGTCGCACATCATCTTATCGTCGCAATGTGATGAACATTTGTTGATGTTTCATTGTGACACACTTATTGCAAAGTCGTAATGTGACAAAAAATTCCAAATTTCGCAATGTGTTGAACATAGTAACGTTGAAATCTACCAAACATAGTAAAGTCACACTGTGACGAACACATAACATTGCAATGTGATGAAAATATAGTGTTGCAATATGACGAACATAGTAAGGTCACAATGTTATGAACATAGTAACATTGCAATCTACAAAACATAGTGGCGTCGCAATCTGACGAAAATAGGCATGTCGTCGTAATGTGGATAGTAGCGTCACAATGTGACAAACATAAATACATGTCGCAATGTGATGAACATAAGCACATGTCACAATGTGTCCCACATCACCCTGCCATCACAATATGGAAAACATTTCCTCATGTTGCAATGTGACACACATATCCTGACGTAGCAATGTGACAAACACTTCCAAACATCGTAATGTGTCGAACATAGTAAAATTGAAATCTATCAAACATCATAATGTCGCATTGTGATGAACATATATGGACGTCGCAATGTGACAAACATTTCCAAACATCGCAATGTGTCGAACAAATTAACTTTTCAATCTACCAAACATATTAACGTCACAATGTGATGAACATATAATGTTGCAATGTGATGAATATATTAAATTTGCAATTTGTGTCGAACATAGTAACATTACAAATTGCAATATACCAAAATTAGTAATGTCAGAATGTGATGAACATATAACGTTGCAATGTGATGAATATGTTAAATTTTCATTGTGTCGAACATAGTAACATTGAAATCTACCAAACATAGTAATGTTGCAATGTGACGAATATAGGCATGTCGTCGCAGTGTGGATAGTGACCTCACAATATTACGAACATAAACATAGGTTTCAATGAGTCCCACATCGCCCTGTCATTGAAATATGATGAATATTTCATAGCATTGCAATATGATGTACATATCCTAATGTTAGAATGTGACAAACACTTCCAAACGTCGCAATGTGATGAAGATATATAGATATCATAATGTGACAAACATTTCCAAATGTTTCAATGTCATCGCATTGTGTAACACATCATCTTATCATCACAATGTGATGAAAATTTATTGATGTTGAATTCTGACACACTTATTGCAAAGTCACAATGTGACAAAAAATTCCAAATTTCACAATGTGTTGAACATAGCAACATTGAAATCTACTAAACATAGTAAATCTACACTGTGATGAACACATAACATTGCAATGTGATCAAAATATAGTGTTTCAATATGATGAACACAGTAACGCCACAATGTTATGAACACGGTAACATTGCAATCTATGAAACATAGTGACGCCACAATCTGACAAAAATAGGCATGTCGTCGCAATGTGGATAGTAGCGTCACAATGTGACAAACATAAATACATGTCACAATATGACGAACATAAATACATGTTGCAATGTGTCCCATATCACCCTGTCGTCGCACTGCAAACATTTCCTCACGTTGCAATGTGACGCACATATCTTGTCGTCGCAATGTGACAAACACTTCCAAACATCGCAATGTGTCGAACATAGTAAACTTGCACTCTACCAAACATCGTAATGTCACATTATGACGAACATAAATGGATGTCACAATGTGACAAATATTTCCAAACATCGTAAGGTGTCAAACATAGTAAATTTTCCATCTGCCATGCATAGTAACATCACAATGTGACGAACATATGCAAACGCCCCAATGTGACAAACATTTCCAAACATCGTAATGTGTCGAACATAGTAACATTGAAATCTACCAAACATAGTAATGTTGCAATGTGACGAACATAAATGGATGTCACAATGTGACAAACATTTCCAAACATTGTAATGTGTCAAACATAGTAAAGTTTCTATCTACCATGCATAGTAACATCACAATGTGACGAACATGTACAAACGCCCCAATGTGAAAAACATTTCCAAACATCATAATGTGTCAAACATAGTAACAATGCAATCCACGAAACTTAGTAACATCACATTGCAATGAACATATATGCATCTCACATTGTGACGAACATATACGCATGTCACAATGTGACAGACAATTACGAACATCGCAATCGAATGAACATAAATTGGCGTTGTAATGGGACAAATGCAATGTGATAGACATTTCCAAACGTTACAATCGAACAAAGACAACCTATTGTCACAATTTGATGTACATAACCTAATGTGTCGATGTAACAAACATTTTCCGATGTCACAATGTGACGAACATAACCCACTATCGAACTATGACAAACCTATTCCAATGCCATATCGTGAAAAACATAAACCTTCGTCGTAATTTGATGACCATAACCTTACGATGTCAATGGCGAGAAAAATCTAATGTCACAATGTGATGCACAAAACCTTATGTCGACATGTGATGAACAAAAGCTGATTTCACAATGTGATGAACAATAACGAATGTTGGCATGTGATGAACAAAACATGATGTCGCAATTTGACGAACAAAATATGGTCAACATTGCAATGCAGTAGTGCCATAGTAAACTACGGTGAACATAATCAACATGGCCCACCATAATGAGATCCACATGGTGAACGAAGGTCAACCATGGGCATGTTCAACCATAATAAACTCTGATCAACCATAATCAACCATGGCCATGGTCAACCTCACCCAACCATGGTCAACCATAGCCAACCTTTTCTTCCCAAAGTCAACCAAGGTCTACCAAAGTAAACCATGGTCATGCTCAACCATACTCAACCATAGTCATTTTCAATTAGCGTATTATTGTATTAATACTTAAATAATATATTATTAATGTATTAGTACTTTAGTATTTAGTAATGTATTTGTTAAGGCATTAATACTTTAGGAATGTATTTATTAAAGCATTATTAATTTATTAATAATTAAATATGTTACATTATACATTAAAATATTAATACTTTACTAATGTATTTATTGATTCATTTAATGTATTAAAGGTATGAAATAATTTTTATTATTATTACTTTAAGAATGTATTATTAATCTTTTACTTTATTATTATATTAATACTTTAACAATGTAGTAATTAATATTGTATAAATGTATTACTTAATTAACACATTAATTTATTAGTGCATTAAATAATTAATACATTATATTATACATTCATGTAAATTAATACTTTAATTTATACATTATATTAATATAATATCTTGTTACTACTTTAGTAATGTATTTATTTATTAATTAATCAAATTAATACATTACAATATACATAAATGCCATTTATAGTCATGACCATAAGAAACCATGATGATGGTTCACCATAATCAACCACAATCATTTTCAATAAATGTATTAATATATTAATACTTTAATAATATTTTTATTAATGTTTTATTATTTTAATAATGCATTATTAATGTATTAATTTGTTTTTGTATTAATACTTTAAAAATGTATTAGTTAAAAATGCATTAATGTATTAATTAATTCATACATTACATTATTAATATATTAATATTTAATATGTTACATTATGTATAATGCATTAATATTTTAATTTATATATTACAATAATGTTATAATGTATTGTTAATGTATTAATAGTTTATCATGTTACACTATACATTAATGTAATAATGTATTACTTTATTAGTGTATTAATATTTTAGGAATCTATTTTTAATGCATTTAATGTATTTATTGATATATTTAATATATTAATTTATTAGTGTATTATTATCTTATCAATATATTAATTAATTAATTAATGCATTACATTATTAATCTATCAATCATTTAATATGTTATATTAGACACTAATATAAATTAATAATTTAATTTATAAATGTTTATTATATATTATATTAATGGTACATTACACACATCAATATATCAATGTATGAGTTCTTTAATATATTAATATATTACACATTAATGTGTTATAAATTAATTTATTATTGTATAATATTAATTTATAATACATTAATGTATTATAGTCTAAAATATTAATGTATTATACTTTAATGTATTATATTTACATTAATGTAATGTATTTCTAAATACATTAATACATTACATTATTAATGTATCACTCAATTAATATGTTACATTTATACATTAATACTTTAATACATTTATCAATTAATTAATACATTTTTTATTATATATTAAATTGATATTTATATATTATATTATTATATTAATTAAATGTATTAATATATTAATGTTCATTCCGAAGGCATGTCGGTCGTCAACTAGCAACAACCACTTTATAAAAGTGGTTGATATACGTCGATCAACGTCATTAATTTAAAAAGGTGAAAAATGGCATCGATCGGCGTATATCAACCACTTTTATAAAGTGGTTGTTGCTAGTTAACTTCATTCATAATAAATGTTACAATTGTCATTGGTAGCTTCTTCTTTTTTACCTTACATTCAACGTCCAATCTGTTGGTAATTGATGCAGGATTATGTAGTCTTGTCAATCATCTAACATGATGAAATCTATTTATAGTTTTATTTTCTCTTAATTAGTGTTTAGATATAGATTTTCTCACTAAATAATGCATGCAAAATGCATGAGTTGTTTTCCAAAAAAAATTGTTGTAAGCGTTCAATCAGGAGAAACTAACTGTTTGTTCTATGAGGTTATGTATTGTTATGAAAATCAAGGTTGATCACTCGTGAATGCCTCTTTTCTGTGAAACTACCTCAATAATAATTTCTTTTTTCTTTTTGCATGGATTATAAACGTGATTATATGATATTGTGATTTAATAATTTTCTATAGTGTTATGGTGTTCTAATTGAATGATTATCTAGTCTAGAGATAGGCCTGCATAGATCATTCCTTTGGTATCAGAGCTAGTTATTTTCTTAGGATAATCATGTCAAACTCTAATGTAACACCCCTGTTTCCCCCAATTTTTAATTAATCATAGAATAGGAATTACCATGCTAATGCATGAGGAAAATGTGAATGTATTATTGTTTGAGTTGTCAATAACTCCCTGTGGGGGTGAAGCCTTGAAAGTACTGGCCATGATATCACTAGAGGAAGAATGTGAAAACTATAAGAGAGGGTTCATATATCAAATAGCCCCAAACCTCCCTTGATAAGGATGACAAACCTCCTTTGAATCCCAAGGAAATAAAATCAGTCAATGAAGAAAGGACTGGTGGTTGAATCACCAACCACCCCCATGAATGGAAACCTGGGCTGTCAGTTCAAAGTACCATAGGGACCTGCAGACCTGAGCTTCCTTCTGACCGAAGGAACAGGATAGGTCGGCAAAAACCTCCCAAGGTAAGAGGGACACACACACGGGAGAGGAGACACCAGACACCCGACACCAGACAAGGAGGGCAGAAGCTCATAAGGGAGAAGCGTGAAGCTCTCCAACTAATCATGAATAGAAGGCTGTGAGCTTGATGCCGAAGAGCATCTGAGAAACCTCGTCGAGACCACAACCGAGTGAGAAAGCTCCGAGTTGCAGAAAACAAGACTAGAATAGAAGATGAAACAGAGAGAGAACCCTCTAGAACAGTGAGAATTCCCTGGTGATATCATGGCTTGGCACGGGGGTGGCCAGAGTGCTAAGAATGAATGCCTTTGTGCCTATGGTCGGGTGGAAGGATGAACACCCACAGTCAGTTGGTTGGCGACAACTTGTAATAGATAAGTGATTTCTTACTCTGTGTAATTTAGCGGTAACTGGGCATGAATTTGGTTATACTAGGTATGTTTCAGGAATTGTGTTTGATTTCTGAATGGATATATTGTGTCCCTTTCCTTACTGCTTGGTTGTGTATTTAGGCCAGTAAGAAATTTTATGGATAGGACATGATTGGTACTCGTAAATGCTTGTGTCCCGTGGTTGCTTGAGTTAGAGCCACTAACTGTGAGATCGTCAACCTTAGGCATAGTCTCATGTACACATGCCAGCTTTCCTAGTTGTCTAGAGTCCCTTAGAGGATGAATTCTGTTAATATTAGGAGAGGTAATGTAGTTATGCACCGGCTCCCCACGAGACAAGTAGAGTCCGAGACTCACCCAAGTCCTAGACTTGACGAATGTGCGCAAGGGGTGTGCGGAAGACTCTTCTAAGAGTCAAGCCCAGGAGAAAGAGCACAAAGCTCTTAATTCCTTCATAGCTGAGAAAGCTCAGGAGGGACAACACTTTTTGTAAAGTGTTGGTGAGACCCAATAGTCGGCTTGCAGTAGAAGATCGAAAACTGAGACCTTTGAAGCGTTGAAATCTTCCGAAATTGGGAAGAAATCGTGAGCTCAGGTAGGAGCTACAACTACCGTCAGATCTCGCGTGGATAGCCGATAGCCATCGGATCTAGGAGAAGTTGCACGAGGTTTAACCCTCGTATACGCAAAGGTGAGGACTCATCAAAGTCCCGAAAAGATCAAGACCATCCATTTAAGACGACACGTGGTAGAGGTCCGAACCCATTGGAGCTTTGAATACCAGAAGATTGAAGGACTAGAATCGTGGAGTCGCTGCATCGTGAACTCCCGGTTCGCAAAATCCTGATACAGAAGAGGAGCCACCGGATTTCAGTATTTTGACTATTTAGAGTTCGGGACGTAGAGGAGGCTGTGGTCTTGGTACTGAGAGTTTCAAACTCCTGGTACGTGAAACAACAAAAGCATCGGGACCGTTCATTACAGAGGACACGTGGCAGAGATCCGAACCCATTGGGGTTTCAGATACCAGGAGGTTGAAGGACCAAGAGTTTGGTCGCGGTGGATTCGCGAAATCACAAATCTCGAAGTCCCAAAAGGTGCACGCAGTTGAGGTTTCGGGGAAATCCCCAAAAGGAGATTTCGGTAATTCGGTTACCGGGAAAACGAGAGGTAAGAGTTCTGAACTCTTGACTCATAAAACCCCGAAAGGATCTGATCCATTGGATCAGGAGAGGCTTTGAGTCGTTGACCTCGCTCAGGAGAAGGAGGACCAGAATTTCGGGATTCAACACTTCGGTACATCGGATACCGGGAGTACGAGAGGACAAGGAATTGGAGCAACAGGATTCGAGAAGTCCCAAAATGCGAAATCCCGAAATCATTTTATGGAGTAGTGCCAGTTCACGGAACAACAACAGGTTTTGGCATACCGGGGTTCAAGATTTCAGAAGTTCCGAGGACAAGGAACCAGGGCGCTTTGTATTGAAACTCCTGAAGTTGTGAAACGCGACGTATTGTTGGAGTGGGTGTGTGAAATTGTGGATAAGTATTGTTTGTAACAGAATCGCGAAATCATGAATTCTGAAACCCCGAAAGGATGTGGGTCGTCGATCCAATTGGATCGTAACCATTGGTTCAAGAGGGACATGGACCGTTGATCTCTCAGCAGAGATATTTCGGTATTTCGGCTATCGGGGTTATAAAGAGTAAGAGAGTCAGGAGTCTTGATCCATGAAATCCTGAAAAGATCCAAATCATCAGATTGGGGGAGGCTTACGGCCGTTGATCTCCCTTTGGAAGGGAACTTCGGAGATTTCGAAGTTTCAGAGATTTGAAAGGGAGAAGAAGAGACATTGCATCGCGATTCCCCGAATTGCAAAAAGCCAGTAAGTGCCTTGTCGATTAAGCGTGTGGTCACGTGGACAAGACCCAAGTGGGGAGCTTGTCACTCGCCAGCCCTTTCGGGGTTCGACATTTCGGGGTTTGAAGAGTCGAAAGACTTGACTCTCTTGCATCACTGAGACACGAAATGCAAAAGGCGCTTCTTGTCTTTGCCTGTGGTCATAACCAATGATCACATGGAGGTGGATAAGGGAAGAGCTAGCCTGCGCTAGCCCCCCCGTAGGAATTCGAGGATTCTATCCCTTGAGGAAGAGCGAAAATTTTATTATGCCGTAGTGGGTATGTGACATCCGATTTCTTGCCCATTCCATAATTTAATGGAAGTGATTATGATTATTGGTGCATCAATATCATAACCTTTTTGATAGGGAAAGATCTATGGGATATTGTAGAAACCAGTTATGTAAAACAAGAAGATTGGAACACTCTTACTGCAAATGATAGAGTAGCTAAGAAGGAATCTAGAAAGAAGAATGCTCAAGCTTTATTTCATATTCAAATTTCTCTTTATAAAAGATTATTTCTAAGAATTCCAGGTGCAAAGACAGTAGAGGATGCCTGGAAGGCTCTACAAGAAGTTTGTTGGTTGTGGAGCCTGATTATCTTCCCGATTTAGAGGTCTTTTACTTTCAGCCGTGTTTATACCCCATGAAGCATTTACACCCCAG
>SNQJ01S0219327.1:14192-29415 GCA_010110895.2 Picea sitchensis
CGGCTATGTAGGTTGGCAAGTATTGTATTCTGATAGAGGAGACTGTGAGAGAAAGAAGAGGAAGTTACAACGGATTTTGCTGTAGGTTGTATCCCTTCATTTTGTTGGATAATAATAAAGAAAGGACCTGGAAATTTCTCTAGTGGACGTAGCCCACACTGGGTGAACCACGTAAATCTGTGTCTCTCTTGTATTGTGTATCTTTTGTGTTTTATTTCCGCATTTGTTTTATTTTATTGCTCTGCGGTCCTGTTTTTTCTAACAAAGCTTACCCAGGCAGTACATTGAAAAGAGAATTTGAAGATGTAAGAAGCTGAAAATGTAAGTGATTATTGTGTGAGAGTAAAATATGTAGTCAATAAGATGGCTACTCTTGGAGAAATTGTGGAAAAAGAGGTTGTGATTAAAAAGGTATTGAGGTCTCTAACACCAAGGTGGAACCATATTTCCATAATCATTGAAGAAAGCAAGGATTTTTCTACCCGTCATTTTGATCACCTGGTTGGATCTCTTATGTCTCATGAAGAAAGATTGACAAATTCTTTTGGAGAAAGTGGTGAGAATTTTTTTTCCTTGAAATTGAAAATTACAAAGAATGAAGATGCCAACACTAGCAGCAAAAGCAACCAAATCCAAGGTAGAGATCAAAATCAGAATTATTCAAGAGGAAGAGGTGGTTCAAGAGGAAGAGGCAGAGTTAGATTTGATAAAATAAATATCTATTGTTATTATTGTAAAAGGTTTGGTCACTTTGAAAGGGATTGTAGATTAAAATAAAGTAATAATAGCAAAGGTGTTAATTATGCTCAAGAAGGTGATGAGGCGTCTCCAAACAATTTGTTTTTATCTTATGAAAAAGATGAAAATGGTATTAAAGATATTTGATATTTAGATTTAGGGTGTTCTAACCACTTGGAGAAGTGTAGGGTAAAAATCTTAAAAAAACAAAATGTAGTAAAAACCCTAAACATGCTTTATTCACAATAAAAACATTTATTAAATTGGGTAGATTGGTCATTATTATACTAATCACCATAATAGCTTATTTTAATAACTAATTGAAATGTTTTGTTTTTGAAGAAAGTTATTGGTTGAAATCACTTTAAAGTCCATTAATTATGACCATTGAGCCCATTAATTTTGGCCATTGTCAATAATCACCATAATAGCTTATTTTAATGACTAACTGAAATGTTTTGTCCTCTAAGAAAGTTATGGCTGAAATCACTTTTGTAATTAAAATCCCATTAATTCTGACCATTGTCAATAGGTGTAAACTTATCCAAGTAACTAGCACATTTACATCTGATAAAGGCGAGTAGAAATAGCCACCAATTAATCATCTTTAAAAACCTGGAGGTAAAACTGATATCAATGAATATACCTTCAAAATGGGATAAACTATTATAGAAAGATTGTTAACAACAATAGCCTCCGCCAATATTGTTGTTGCAAAGATAGCCTATTCAATATTGTTGTTGCAATATTGGCCAAGGCTATCCTTATAACAACAATATTGTGAAGTTTTTATGTATGAGGGCAGAGGCTATCTTTGCCATAGCCATGAAGTGGAAACCTTATCCTATAATTTTGAAAAGCATACTTGCTTGTACTAAGTTCTGCAAAAACCTATGTATTTAACCATCCTTATAATTTTTGATTTGAAGTAACTAGCACAACCGCTAACTCGCGGCTGGTGAACGCCGAAAGGCAGGGCAAGCGAACCGTTGAGAAGCTGCAATGCAGGGAGGACATGCTCATTCAAACCCTCTATCGCATATATGGCAGCCTCCAAGACATGAGTCACGGCTGCCAAATCCAAGAAACCCATGGCAATCCACAAGATAAATCCTACACGTGTGCAAAGCGCGTAGATTGCAATCGACGCCAACACGAGGTTTAATTTGGAAAAGGCGCGGATGCCATTCAACATACGCACTGTTAAACGCTCGAACTTGCCTTTTGCAAAATCCGAAAAATGGCGACTGCTGGTGATGCCAGCACAGAAACGCGGCCACCAAACGTCAGTCAGCAGAAACATGAAACGCCTTAATACCTATGTGAATATCTTAATATTTTTTAATCAGGTAGACGTGGCAATAAGTCAATGAACACAGTAATTTTTAAACACGATTAGGTAAATGTAAAAAAGCAGACATATAAACGGATGTCTTTATAACATCTCGGAAGTTAATGGATGAAATCAGAGCCATTCATTTATTGTGACGACTAAGAATATTCTAGGCATATTTAATCTCGTCCATAGAAAACGTATTAAGAACTAAAGATCTATTAAATGTGCCCATTGTCAATAGGTGTACGCCTTTCGGCGTAATTAATTATGATTAAATGAAAAACATGATTATTTATGATCATCTGTTGTCACTTTTTAGTATTCATGAGAACAATTTTATTAATTCTATCTACGGGCAAGCTTATTCAATGTCTCAAATTGATATTTTGATTGTTATTTTATGATTGTTCCTCGCTCATCCACTAGTGTTTATGAAGATGTTTTGGTTCATTAAATTCTCTCAAAATGGTTCCATTGTGAGGTAAAGCCATTAAATTTCGCAATGGCACTTACACAAATGCTGGGAGAACAACAATTTTCATTTGCTTGAGTTAACATTCTTCTATCACTTTCAATTTCCCTCTTACTTTTGTCTTCTTCCACTGGGAAACTTCTTTGTCGTCCTTTGTCTGCGACCACAGGAAAATGTTTTTCCTGGTTCAATATAGTAAAACAAAACGAAAACATTATGTATGCGCATTCGCAATTCCTCCATTAATATAAAATGTAGGAAAGAGTCGAATATATGATTATACTAGCATAGCCGCTAAATCGATGTTGGTGAACGCCGAAAGCTAGTAAGATGAAAAGAAGAATATGAAACCAGGTTGGCAATTAGATGATCACACAGTAAACCATTTAATTACCAGCCGTAAACCTTTTCTTCAATAATTTTATATTCTTAGTTTCAACTTACTAAGAATAAACCTTTATGCTTTCACCAGCAGCCATTTAACCGCTATGTTAGTATATATATTATTATACTAATATAAAAAAATTATAATATGTAAAATAAAAATAAAACTCCATATTACCCCAATCCTATATATAAATTTATAGATTTTATAATATGTAAAATAAAATTAAAAAACTCCAAATTACACAAACCTTAATTCACATGAAAGAGGTTGATTTTGAATGTGTAAACACTTGACATGACATTTATGACACCATCAATAATAACAACAAACACAACCTAATAACTCAGATTTAGACGTTGACTTTAAAGTAATGGAATCGTTAAGCACATAGCAACAAAATATGTGCCGCACATCATATGATAATCCCATAATATAAACGTACTATGTTATTACTTAAATTAAACTTATCATATTTTAAATTGATGTATTTAATTACTTAAATTAATCATATTTATATTTTTCTATCATATTCTAAATTGATGTGTTTAATTACTTAAATTAATCATATTTATATTTTTTCCAGTACGAATAAGGTTCTTCCTAATTATTTTAATGTTTTAAACGGACAAATATAAACTACACAGATTTATACGCAAAGAAACGTTGAAAGCTGACGGCCAAATATACTTTTCTTTGCTGGCGTTAAAAAAAATCTTGAGATAAGGAAACCCATGATAATATTTTCATCCATTTGACTTCAGATCCCAGATAATACAATAAATCAGTAAGTAGTGTAATTAAACACTCATTATGAAAAATTACAAACGGGAATCACAATTAAAAAAAATGAAAATCAAAAACAAAAAATTGAACTACAGAAGATTAGAAGATTAGGGCTTGGTGCCGTGCAGGCTTAGGCTTAGGGTAGAGTTCAGGGCTAGCTATTTTAGTGTTTTAAATAGACAAATATAAACTTGCAGATTTAAACAAAAAGGTTTTAATCCCTCAACGTTCTCACATGAAGTGCCAGGCCAGACAATCCAAAATTGATATGCTATTCCGAGCCGCCATTGTCCGGTCGCAAGAGACAATTTGATTCAACTCGGTCAAATGTTTGTTTATAAGGTGGTTTGACTAGTAGGAAATTAAATGAAATTAAATTCAATATTAGGGGACCCTGTTCAAGATAAGTTGTTGTTTTAAAAGGCGTGAGTCCCATCAGCCTTATCATAGTGGGCTTAGGGCGTAAAATTGGAATAGTTAGCAAGTGTCTAAAGACCTACCCCTGCCATCGGACTTCCTATACTATTGTGGTGTGGGGGCAAAACAAAAGTGGGGTGGGTAGCCTACCTACGTAGTTTCGGGCGACCTAGCCATACTGCTTTATACTGTAGGTAAAATCCGTAGGCCAACCGGACACCCCCTAAACGTGTCTGTAGTGGTGGGCGTAAGGGTCAAGGGTGAACCTGGATGATTTGAGAGAAAGTGAACATGGCTTCTAGTTTTTGGTTCAGTCCCTTTACCGCAACCTCGGTATCGATAACACCAACACCCGCTAATTCCCATGATTGATTGATAGAAATATAAACTTGCAGATTTAAACAAAAAGGTTTTAATCCCTCAACATTCTCACATTAAAACAATATCCAGAATATTCGAATTAAAAGGCACGGATAATTAAATATATGAGAAATAAACCTAAGTTGATAACCTGCATGTAGAAATTTAATTTGGATTGAATTGCATTGTTCCACAAGGATTTCCAATAGAAAATGAGAATTTAATAAAACAAAAAACCTAAACCTTAACAAGCGACAAATCCAAATTGGAGACATAGCGAAATAAAATCTTCTAATTTGGAGAGGACAACATTCCTAAATTAATATTAGGATACATGCTTTATTTATACAAAACAAAATGCATATTGGCTGACTGTAAAGCTTATCTATTATTATAAATCATAAGCTAAATCCATGATAATCTTTTCATGTAAGAAAGATAAATCCATGATAATTTTCTCATGCATTGGAATTCAGATCTTGCATAATAGAATAGATCCATTGGTAGTGTAAGGAGGTGACCAAATAAGTTTGCGCTGAATCCAGAACCCAACCCAGAGGATTATGATAATGTGTGAAGATGAAAATGAAACCTGAGGTATTATGAAAAATTACAAATGTGAATTAGACTTCAAATCTAGCAAATAGAATAGATCTGTTAGTAGTTAACCAGGTGCCCAGATTTTGCTTTGAATAGAATAGATCTATTAGTACTGTAACCAAGTGCCTAGATACGTTTTCTTTGAATTCAAAACTCCACCATTATGATAATGAATGAACCCTATGCATTATCAAAAAATACAAACACTCATCAAAACTATAGAAAAACAAAAATTGAAATAGTATGGAAGATAATAATAAATAGAAAAAATGCAAAACTTAATTCAAACAATAGCAAAACAAAAATTCAAACTACAAAAGATAAGACCTCCAGCGTAGGTGCAGGCTCATGGAAGAGTTTAGGGATAGCTATTTTAACTATGGGTAGGAGATGATATATGCATGCAAAATACAAGTAATCATATGGTAGAGGAAGCGCGCGCCAACAATAGATTGGTCGACCACACACCAGGAAACCACACACGCTTCATGAAACGTGTGAAATTTGAAACTCATGCCAAGCGTGGTATCTCCCTTAATTGAAACGACGACCATGGAATGCTTCAGATTCCTATTAAGTCACACACGACATGGAACCTGTGAAATTTGAAACTCATGCCAAGGGTGGTGAATCCACGTGGCCACTAAAATACAAACTTTCATTCCCACAATCTCAAATCCCACTAGGCAGATCCAAAAATAAGCAAGGGAGGTGTTTTATACATATTAATCTTTGTTAATTAAGTAAATGTGGCAATCACTGGTAATGGAGGTAAACTATAAATCATATTAAGTAAATGTGAAAAAGTAAACAAGGAAATGTAAGCATTAAAAAATGCAAAAAAGTTATGAACATGAAATCTCATCCATTGATTTAGGAGGACGACTAAGAATATGCCAGCATCTTCAATTGCTAACCATAAGATTAGTTTTTATAATTAAAAGATCATTAATTGTGCCCATCTTCAATAGGTTTAGTTTTTATAATTAAAAGATCATTAATTGTGTCCATCTTCAATAGGTGTATACCTTTCTGCGTAATGATAAAAGAGAATCACAGGTTTTAAGGCAAGAGCATTTCCCACATGGCTTGCTTTAAGTGAGAGCCATCGATCGGCTGGTTGAACTCACAGATAGCATGGACACGCAGTGAAAATTTTAAGGGTTGAGAATGTACTTCATCTCGGACTTATATAAGAGTTGTAAATTGGTAATTCATGACAACGGATTCACAGCGAGATTCCATAGCCATCTATTGAAGTGAATTGGATGGATGGACAGGAAAGAATGTATAAAAATAAACTAAGCAGTTGGTTATATTCAAATCGTACGGGCTCATCACATCCCTGCAACCATGTTCATTTACCAAATTCTTTGCATGCCGGATTGATGTCCCATGTGGCAGAAACGCATATGTTAATTGGATATACAAAAAGCTTTGATTGAAGGTCAATAAATGTAAATGGTTAGAAAATATTCGACGCACAGTTAGTAAAAACCCCACGGCATAATAAATAATGTGGGTATTTATTACTAATTTATAATTTTTAAACATAGAAATAATGGAGAATAGTTTAGAATTACTATTCTTACATAGAGTTTAAGTAGTTAGGATTGGATCTTTTATTGACATCTAGATCCTATTTGTTTTGAAGTTGTTTTTCTCCCTAATCGAATTCATGTATCTTTATTATCTCATAATTCAATGATGATTTGTGAGCGGTGTGTAGCGACATCCATGAACCCGTCTCACCTTGGAGCGGGACATTTCTTTCAATAATCAATTTGTCTTTCCTCGTTATTGTTTCAAGTTGGTATCAAAGCTTGTTCAGAGGTTGAGTAAAGGAGTCTGGTGTAGGAGCCGCAACATGGAGAGTTTGCCTGCATGGAGGAGATCCGATCATTGTTGGAGTATTGTACACTTACATGCACGAGATTTGACCGCTGCTACTGGCCTGGGAAGCTCGCAGCAAGAGTCTTTGCATAAGAAGACGAGACAAGATCCAGGATTCCGACAACCAGACTGGAATATAACCCGGGATTTGCGTCCACAACTTTCATCATGCCCCGTAAATATTTGTTTGTTGGATCGGCCTTGGGATCTTTGGTTTTGTTGGATTTTCTTCACTAAGCAGTGGTGAAGACGAAGGATTGTGTGTGGATTGATTGTAGCAGTTTATCCTCAGTTTATCATTTGTTCTTGGTGTGCATTTATCACTACTGGATTGAAGTCTGTGATTTCTACAATGTGTATGGTGGAGCAATCTTGCTTTACTGGAGAGACGGATTGCCCAGCGCATGCAGAGAGTGTCGGGAACTACGTCGGAGCACAAATTGCAAAGAGCACGCTGAAGGCTGACCAGCACAACCACCTAGTGAGCAGGGGTGCGCTAATTTCAAGGAGATTGCTCGCCCAAAAATTCATTGTTTTAGCGTGCCTACGAGGTGATGGGAAGTGCGCTGAGGCATTTCTCATTATTTTGGTGATTCACCAGCTTCTATATTGAATCGAATTCTGTATACAAGATACGATCTGTTGATTGATTGGAGGAGTTGATTCTGACAGAGATGGTGAATCCGCTAGCAAAAACCTACCTCAAGGAAACCAACAAGTTAGATGGCTCGAATTTCATCATATGGAAATTCAAGATGCAGAACTTGATGGAAGGTTATGGTGAATGGACGATCGTGAAAGAAGATGAAGCACGACTCGATGCGGTTGCAAGTACGAAAACAACAACGATCCAAGATTGGGATAAGCGGGAGAACAAAGCCATGGTATTGTTGAGAATGTTTGTTAAAGATAGCATAATTCTGCACATTAGAGAAGCTAAGACTTCTAGTGAAACATGGACAATGCTTAAAGATTTGTATGAGACTAGCAATACAAATCGTATTATTTTCTTGGAGGGTAAATTTCTAAGTATTAAAATGGATGTAAACAAATAAGTTAGTACCTTTCTAGGTCGAATTAAAGATGTGAAAGACAAGGTAGGAAATATAGAAGAAATAGTATCTAGCACTGATCTTGTCACAATTACTTTAAATGATATGCTAGAGGACTATCAGATGTTTATAACAGGTCTTGCAGCAAGGGAAAAACCTTCTACTTTTGAAGAATTGATAGGCATATTGTTGCAAGTGGAAGAAAGGCGTGCAAATTTGAGGCCTCGGAATCTAGACTTAGCACTGTGGACAAAGAAGAGATCCCTGAAAGGGAAACCAGGAGAATGAGGCAGATGAGGAAGTTCATTTCAAAGGAAGTCATTTCCAAAGCCAAATCAAGGTATGTCATTTTCCAACCCAAATCAAGCTATGTCATCTAATAGAAATGAGCCTAAGTGTTTCTATTGTGGTAGGACTAGAAATCTTTCCAGAAAATGTTATAAGAAGAAAAAGTGATGAGGCTAGACATAAAAATAGAAAACACTCAGGACACTTTGCAGAAGAAAAACCAAATTTTGATTCATAGAATCTTAGACTATTTGTGTCCAATGATACGTTGTCTGTTGAAACTGATGATGTTGATGCATGTTTTGTGGATTCTGGAGCTTCAATTCACATGACACGTAATAAGAAGTGGTATCTAAATTTCAAAGAAACACATAATGGTGCCCATATTTATCTTGGAGATGATCATTCTTATCAAATCAAGGGATATGAAGATATTCCAATAACATTGTTGAATAGTATTGCCAGACACATTCACAATGTTATGTATGTACTAAGGATAAAGAAACATTTGATATTTGTGTCCACAACTACATATCAGAATCTAAAGGTTGAATTCTTCAAAACTTATTGCATAGTAAAGGACTTGTTGGAACATTACAGAATTGTTGCTACAGGGGTCAGAGTTGGAGGTATGTACAAACTTGATGTTACCAACAAGAATCGTCAAGAATTGACTTTTGCAACTATGCCTACAGAAACTCTTTGGCACCAGAGGTATGGTCACATTAATTATCATGATTTGTTGTTATTACAAAAACAAAGTATGGTTGAAGGACTCCCTATGTTGAAGAATGAGTATGCTGCTTATGAAGGTTGTGCATTAAGAAAGATGTACAGAGATGGTTTCCCCTTTAATTTTGATAGGAGAAAGAAATATGTATTAGAACTTGTGCATACTGATGTTTGTGAACCAATGCAGACAAGGTCCTTAGGTGGTGCTTATTATTTTTTGTCATTTATTGATGATTGCAAAAGATACACATGGGTTTATTTCCTTAGGAGAAAGAGTGATGTTTTTCAATATTTTAAGGAATTTAGAAACATGGTGGAGAAGCAAACAGGAAAAACCATAAAAATCCTCCATTCAGATCAAGGGGGAGAGTACAGATTAGGGAACTTTATCAAGTATTGCAAAGATCACGGAATAGTACAGTAATTTATAGTACCCCACACTCCACAGCAAAACATAGTTGCAGAAAGGAAAAATAGAACTCTGGTGGAGTGTGCACGAAGTATGATGAAAGGTAAGAATCTCTCAAATTCCTTTTGGGTTGAGGCCATTAGCACTGTTGTTTATTTAAAGAATAGAAGTCCAACAAGGTGTCTTGATCATAAAACTCCTTTCATATCCTTGTATGATTCTAAACCAATAATTAATAATTTGAGGATATTTGGGTGTAAGGATTTTGCACATATTCCAAAGGAGAACAGGAGAAAATTGATGTTAAAGCTATCAACTGTATTTTTATAGGGTACTGTTCAGAATTTCAAGCATATAAATTGTTTGATCCATCTACTCACAAAGTGTTTGCGAGTAGAGATGTAATTTTCCATGAGCAGGCAGAAGGAAATAATGAAGACAACAGTCATGAAGCATGGCATGTACTTCTTGAAGATGAAGAGGTCAAAGAAGAGAATCAACAACAACAACAATAGCAACAGCAACAGGAAGATGAATCCAATGACATGGATACATCCAACAGTGAAGAAGGATCTTCACAAAATAGAAAAGATGTCACCAACCAATTGAGAAGATCTTCATGATAGGTTTGTCCACCTGAAAAGTATAAAGATTATTCCATGATGAGTAATATTTCAAATTTCATAGAACCCATGAGTTTTAATGAAGCTAACAAACATGAAGAATGGAGAAAAGCAATGGAGGAAGAATATGACTCTATAATGAAAAACTAAACTTGGGAATTGACTGAATTTCCTAAAGATAAAAAACCCATAGGATGTAAATGGATATACAAACCCAAATTCAAAGCAAATGGTAGTATAGATCAATATAAAGCCAGATTGGTGGCAAAATGGTATTCACGAAAATAGGGCATATATTATGCAGAAACATTTGCACTAGTAGCTAAATTAAACACTATAAGATTGTTAATTGCACTAGCTACAAAGTACCATTGGAAGCTTCACCAATTAGATGTAAAATATTATTTTCTGAATGGTGAGTTAAATGAAAAGGTTTACCTTACTCAACCAAAGGGGCTTGTGAAAAGTGGTCAGGAACATTTAGTGTGTAAATTAAAGAAAGTGGTGTATGGATTGAAACAGGCACCTAGGTCATGGTATGAGAAGATAAATTCCTTCTTTTTTCAACAGGGTTTTATGAGGAGAAAAAATTATCCAAATCGGTATACCAAGTTTGATGAAAATGGACATATTGTACTGATTTCCTTATATGTTGATGATTTTATTATTACAGGAAATTCAGAGAAATTAATTAATGAAATTAAGGAGCAGATGTCACAGGTACTTGAAATGAAAAATCTTGGTGAATTGCATTACTACTTAGGTCTTGAAGTTTGGAGAAATGTTGGCCAAACTTTTGTTTCTCAAGGTAAATATGTCAAAGAAGTACTTAGGAGATTTAAAATGGATCAGTGTAAATCTTCTTTTGTTCCAATGTAGAAGAATGTGAAACTTTGTTGTTATGATGGTTCGAAGGAGGTGAATGGAACCGTGTATAGACAGATGGTGGAAAGTTTGAATTATCTCACCACAACCAGACCTGACGTAGCATATTATGTAAGTGTGTTAAGTCAGTTTATGGGAAAACCTCAAGAAATCCATTGGAATGAAGCAAAGGCAATACTCATGTATCTTAAAGGAACAATTGATTATGGCATTAAATATACTGATTCATTTGATGTTGAGCTGACAGGTTACTTAGATTCAAATTGGGCTCACAATCCGAATGATCGAAGATCTACCACAAGTTATGTGTTTGGCATTAGATCCGAGATTGTTTCATGGAGAAATAAGAAGCAATCTACTATATCTTTGTCTTCTACTGAAGCATCATATAAAACTTTGTGTGCAACAACTTGTGAAGTTGTTTGGTTGAGAAGAATTCTTCAAGATGTTGGAGAAGAACAAAGGAAACCTACAATGATCAAGTGTGATAACGAGAGCTCAATCAAGTTGGCGAATAATCCGATTTATCATGCGAGGACAAAGCATGTTGATGCTCAGTTTCATTTTGTTAGAGAGAAGACACAGTCTAATGAAGTAGATCTTATGTATTGTAATACTTGTGAAAGTAGATCTTATGTATTGTAATACTTGTGAAAATGCTGCTGATATTTTCACTAAGCCTCTTGGAAATATTAAATTTGAATCGTTTAGGGTGATGTTAGGTGTGGAAGTCAACCCTTTCTCCATTAAGGGGAGACTTAGAAATAATGGAGAATAGTCTAAAATTACTATTCTTACGTAGTTGTTAGGTAGTTAGGATTGAATCTTTTATTGACATCTAGATCCTATTTGTTCGGAAGTTGTTTCTCTCCCTAAACGAACTCATGTATCTTTATTATCTCATAATTCAATGATGATTTGTGAGCTATGTGTGGCTACCTCCAGTTGGTCTCACCTATTTGTCTTTCCTCGTCATTGTTTCAAGTTTTAACAATTATTATTATGATAATCATTAGTAAATTATAGTTTTTAATAATTTAATTAGTTATTATTAGTGAGTTTAAAGGTTCTCTACATTTTAGAGATATATCCATGTAACATAAAACATTAAAATAATAATAAAAAATATACAAAATAATAAAATAATAAAAAACATTAAAATATATAGAAATAAAAAACATATATAAACAACAAGCTCAATTAATCAATGAACACAATAATCAAAACATGTATACAATATCATCACCATAAAGTCATATTAATGATGCTTATTAATTACGCCGAAAGGCGTATACCTATTGATCATGGGCACATTTAATAGGTTTTTAGTGCTTAATCAGTTTTGTATGGACAAGATTAAATATTGATGGAATATTCTTAGTAGTCTCAATAAATCAATGTGATTTCAACCACTAACTTCCTCACTATTATAAAGACAACAGTTTACAAGTTTATTTTTTTACTTTTACTTAATCATATTTAAAATTTACTATGGTGGCTAGCTGATTGCCACATATGAGTGATTAGGGTTTCATTTTCTAGGTCAACTTAAACCTTTGGCCTTCACCAGCCACGTTCTTTTTGCAAGCCGTCCTTTCATTTTATGAAACCAACCAAATTAACGTTTGCCTCCCGCGCTCCACCTTTTTACTGTGTGAATTTGTGAATTCGTGAATGCGTTTTGACGCGAATGCGGGTTTTTACTGTGTGTGAATGCGTGAATGCGTTTTTACATGCGTGACGTAAATGAGTGAATGCGTTTTTACTGCGTGAATGTGTTTTTACTGTGTGTGAATGTGTTTTTACATGCGTGGCCAGGGGAGTTTAACAGCCGTAAGTTTTTCGGCGTTCACCAGCCGAGTTTAACAGCCGTAAGCTTTTCGGCGTTCACCAGGCGACGTAGAGGCTGTGCTAGTAATTAACAACAATGTATACATTTTGAGATGTATAAAAATTAATAACTAAAATATTAGCTTTTAATTTATGATGACAATCAAGAATATTAAAAACATATTAAATCGTGTCTCTAAAAAGCATATATCTGATTACAATCAAGAATATTAAAAACATATTTAATCATATCTATAAAAAGCATATATCTGATTAAAAGCTCAATCACAATAGCAATAGGTGACGTGTACCTCTGTCCTATCGGTAGTTATGTTCTTCTTCAAATATGCCAATGCAAAACTCACCATTCCATGGAGACTATGTAGATACTCTACATACTAACTTGGGAATCAACGAGTGTACCTCGGGTCCAATTCGACGGAATTGATACACTGAAACAAGCAAACTACACTTGATCATAGATGGAGACTTTGATTGGATATTCCAACACTTCAAGGTTTCAATCGGTAATTACTTCGTGCACCTGATCCATCCAATGCACGGAGTTGAAGACCCGGACAGAAATGAAAGATGATGAAATTTAAAAAAGAAAAAGGAGAAAAACATGGTTTTAAGTCTTTATGGTATGAGTCTTTTATGCGACATGCAGTTCTACCACTGTGAAAACTGGTCTAATCGAATAAAAAAACAAATCCATCCAATAAAATTTAAATTTTAGTGCTGATCACTATCCCTTCCAGAAGCTTCTCTGCAGTTGGTCGTCATAGTAGATGAAGCTGAGACTACTTCTCCCCCGCCGACTTCAGCAATGGTGTCGTTGTCTCGGCCTTCAACGTCACTTTCCCCGTCGACTGCGTCACTTTCCCCGTCGACTGCGTCACCACCTTCGGCATTCTGGAGAAAAACCGAAATCCAAACGTCATGCCATGTATAATCTCTTTGTAATAGAGCATAAAGTTGCAGCATTAAATGTTGGTGATTATTTCGTTTCATTGGCATTTCACGGTGTCCGTTTTCATTGCTTGTGACGACTAGATATTGCTGATGTTATGACGGTGAAATATTAAGTTATACCTGATTGCTCAGTCCGCTGGCTTTTCCCGCTATAAAAGCTGCTTCGGATATCTTTGCTTCCTTCCAGTCCAACGCCCATTGTTGGCAATTTTCAATGAGCGCTTTCGGTAGTTCTTTTTCTATGCACTGGGCAATAACGTTTGCCAACATTTGTTCATTGTCATCCATTTTGGCTGAATTAGTGGAATCATGATCGATGGTTTTCCATCGTTTGAAAAGGCTAATTTTTCCCGCCACGGTCATCCAGTCCCTCGAATCATGGAGACCCTCATGGAGATCCTCATGAGAAAGTTTATCCATGAATTGTCCTATTGGCTGTCCGATTTTGCATGTTAATAGTTCATCCACAAACTGATTGCCGTCGGGAGATCGAGACTTGCTTTTACACATCTTTTTCCATATGTTTACAAGAATGTTGAAGTCTTTGTCAGCTGAGCCGCTCACTATTTTGGCTTCTGGAACTGAACTATCAACAAAGTCCAACAGATCCCACGCTTGAGAGTAAGTTTTGATAGCGTTATCAACAACATCAGAATTAGTGCCTTCCTAGAAGTATATGATAAAATAGATTAATGAAACTGCATTTACTCTTACCTATTTCAGTGCCTGTGTACACAAGTTTCTGTGTATGCCGAAATTCTTTGTCATTGGCTATCCACAGACTGGATGCCCTCTCTCTTGGCATTCGTATACACTCTAGAGTGCTTTTGTACATGTGAAATTGATTAGCTGGTGATCGTTCCAAGCTTGACAATATAATCTCTACACGGTTGTCTAAACAGGAGCATAGAACCTTGTAGACCATGTCAGAGAGAACCAGCAGGCTTTGCTGACTAAGACCAATATTTTCTGTAGCCAAAACCTCATGAACATTGTTAACAATGTTCCCCAATCAAGTCCGCTCCGTAGTGTTCTCTTACAATTCCGTCTCCCTTGTTTTTTCTGGCCACCACTTCCTCTATTCCTTCTCCCTGGTCTTCCCTGCTCACCACTTCCTTTACTCCTGAACGTTTTCCCTAATTTTACATCTCGCTTTCTTTTCAAAGAAAACGATCGACGTGTAGACTCTCTCACAACATCATCCCTGTCGTCAACGAGACTCCTTATCCAAAAGTCATCCGTGGGAAACAGACGCTCCATTATTGACTCTCCGCTAGGCACCTCATGATTTATTGGAAAGTACAGAACAGCCGTGATCCATGCATTGTTAGTGTTACTAAACTAGCAACAATCACATTAAGTAAAAAGGGGTTGATATAGGTCGATCGGCGTTATTTTTCATTTTTTTTTTTAATTAATAGCGCTTAGCATATATCAACCAC
>SNQJ01S0219328.1:0-15223 GCA_010110895.2 Picea sitchensis
ATATAGTGGGTTTTGAGAGATGTCATTTTTACACTTTTGTGGGTTATTGGTTTATATTTTTTTCTCTATACTTTTATGGGTTATTGTATTGATTCGACCATTTTCATCTCACTTATAGAGTTGGTTTTGAGGGATGTCATTTTTATACTTTTACTTATTATTAAATATTAATTAGAGTAGAGAGGGAAGGTAATTGAGGAGGTATTAATGTGATATCATTGCCTTGCATGTATTTAGTTTGGTTTAGAGAACAACATTAAAAAAATTCAACGATGATTTTGTGGGTTATTGGTTTGACCATTTCCATCTCAACTATATAGTGGGTTTTGAGAGATATCATTTTTACACTTTTGTGGGTTATTGGTTTATATTTTTTCTCTATACTTTTATGGGTTATTGATTCGACCATTTTCATCTCACTTATAGAGTTGGTTTTGAGGGATGTCATTTTCATACTTTTACCCTCTACTTATGGTGGATTTTTTTCAGAAGATACTATCACTGAATTATAATTTATTTATTTTATATACTGCAATTTAATGTCCCTCCTTATTATTGTTACAATTTTGTGTCCTTTTTTTCTGTAATATTCCAATAATTTCTTGACTTAGGACTTTCATCAAATAGTTGGAAAATATGCCTAGTTTTCACTATAATTCCCTTTTCTATTTGTTGTAGATTATTTTTAATGCTGAGATTATGTCAAACACTTTGTAGATTCACTCAACACCTGCTTGGATCAACCCATGTTGCTATTATTATGTTTTATTTTTGTTTTTGGTTGTATTTTCACATGTTATTTGTCTTAGGAGTTTATAAAAACAATTTGAAGCATACCCAAAAGCACTTGGTAGAAAATATATGCTAGCAATAATCAAAGTAACAATGTATTAACCAACAACAAGGAATATAACTGATATTTTTTCTTTATTAACCATCAAATCATAACTAGTACATCAAGAAATAACTCACACATATGTCCTAAAAAACATTGACATTTGATAATACAACTAAATGGAATATGAAGGCAATTGTTGTAGTTGTAACAAGAAATGAAATAACCCACAAATATGATAAGAATATCTCTGCAACCCGAAATCAAGTGTCAAAGAAAATTCGACCTCCTTGTATGAGAACTCAACCCCTCCAGAGTAAAACTCAACCCAACAAATGAGATAACTCACCCAAACCACTAAAATAATATCACAACATAGATTATTCATCCTTTATGAGAATGATTCAGCCTCCAAGGGAAAATGGTGGCTCCCTCAACAATATGAATCTTCCCAACAACTAGGAAATCGACCCAGCAATGGAGAAACGATTGTCCAAGGAGAACTTAACCCTCTTGGAAAGGAACTTCTCCCAACCACCAAGATATTCATCCCAACCACAAGAAATTTAGCCTCCAGGAAATCTAACTTGGAAAGCATGCAAAGGATTCAACCAACAACAAAGAAATACAAACTCTACCAACTGGGTTGTTTCCTTCACAAACCAACAAATAGAGGAAATAAATAAATCATCCGAGACAAGAAGGAATATATTTTCTCTAATCCCGAGGTGGTTGAAAAATGTGGATCAACTCCTTAACAATGGATGCAAGTGGAAAACTAGGATGGTTCCCCCACAAAATGGCTAGGGTCGATCTCTCACCATCAAAATCTGATTAGCTAGGGTGGAATATTTCACCACTGAAACCAATCCAATGCTATGGTTACTCCAAACCATCAAAGGCTCCAAGAGCCCTCCAAATTAAATCAAAATAATCATCAAAATAATGAGAGAATGAGCTCTCATCTTTAATTTATCCCTCCTTTCACCTTTTTGATGAACCTTTTACCTTTTTTGCTGACCTTTTTACCCTCAAGTAACTTTTAATTTATCTTTATTAAAATCACTTTATCAATTTATTAACCCTTTTACTCCAAAAAGTGATTTATTTGAATTTGAAGCATTTTTGGGCTTTGGAAGTCACTTTTCATCCTCTCCAATATTTATATCTCTTCATTATGGTTCCAAAAATCTATTAAACCAAGGTACCCCTCTTATATAATTTATTAAAATGACAACCTTAGTGTAATCCATTATATTATGCTCAATAATACTCCCAAATTACGAGAACAGTCGAAATGCAACAAAATCAAAATCTGACTACACGGGAATGGTACTGATGATGAAAGATGATAAGTGGACCTTTGAAAGCATCATATAACTCCTCCAAACCACCTGATCTCATTGTTAACCTTAAATTACACCTTTCTTCAAACTGACACAAACCCACAAGGTCATCTCCAACCACAGAGCAGGGGAATCCAAAAATGGGGAAATTATAGTCCTCGCTTCCCAGAGATTGCTTGTCCTCAAGGAATTCCATCAAAACACTACAATAAATAATCTAAACCAAACTAAAAATGAGAATGATCCCAAGGTCCCAAACAAACCTGGAAGATGTGAAGCACCTTCTGCTCAAAGCATTGTGTTGTAAGGTACTAACACAAGAGGTGACATGAGCACTACCAATAGGTAAATCAATCATACACTGCAAAAAATTGATCAAACCTTAAAATAATGACGTGTCTAGGGAACCAACCCAAAGCACCATCTGAAGAAATCTCCTAAAAATAAGAAATGGCTCTCCCCTCTCCATCGATAACTAGACTACCAAACCGTGTAATCCTAGGGCCCCAAGATAATCTCAGAAATAAGATATCATGCTAATTTTTTCCCACTATGATCATAACTATCTTCAAGTCATTACCAAATTTCGTCCTCCTCTCTTGGAACCCCAAGATGAAATATATGTAAGGGATAAACCCACTACCACAAGTCAAATCCTGCCACGACATCTCAATGAAGTCAAAGTCTGTAAATCCACTATCAGAATCAATCCTGCGTATCGGAAAAGAAAATATGTCCTACCCTATAGAATAATTCTCATCATCACCTCTCATGACAGTCCAACAATGAAACAAACCAATCATTGTCACAATTTTTCCGACCAATATCAAACTTTGAAGCGATCTATAAATCATATGAATTCTCAGATCCCACAACCAAGTTAGAAGTCCACCATCCCCAATACCTATTGAATCACACTGTTCCAAGTTGATAACCAAAGAGATCAAAATAAACCAAATTTTTGAGTCATGTTTTTATATGCAACCATCTGGTGGAAATAAGATACTAGGAGTCAACTCCGTGCCTGCTAATTTGTCTAGCTTCTACCAAAATGTCCTGAGAACTGTGTTTTCCCGATCATGGTCAATGTACTCAAGAAACCTATGGAACCTAAATTTCTCCCTAAATAACCACTCTGCTATCTATGACACCTCATACTCTAATGAATTCCCTAAAATGTAGTCCCTTCCATGCACCTTCGATAGACCTGTGATGAAATATGTCAACACACTCTCCAACATCTATTGTGAAATGAGTATATAATGCCATAATTATGAAAAATAGGTATGCTCTAACTTGTTATTTTTACAATTCATGCACTACCTCACATGTCTCCACACATTGTCCTCAAGGCCCTTACATGAGATCCTCTCTTTGATCTGCTAGTAAGGATGCCCTACCAAGGATGTATCATGTATAACCCTCATGATCTCTTCCATAATTGTGGACTCGGGGACTAAGTATATGATAGCTCTATAGTATATTATATCATCCACCACTATGTACCTGTCATCATGAATATGACCATCCATCAACTCACATGCAAGAAAATCCTTGGAATATTCCACCAGAATGTGGTACTTCCAATCAGCTGAAATCCTCGCGAGCCAATCCAATGTGTCATGGATATCCTCCTGATGTGTTTGTACATCCTTCATATTGATCACATGGACACATGTAAAGAATACATTATTCCAAGATCCATGTCCCTATCCTGATGATAGTCTGATCGAAGATCAATCTTTGGAGAGTACTCTTTCCCATGCCTGAATATTCTCTCCATCATGCCCCATGTCTCATCTAACTTCCTCAAATTATCCTCCCATGTATTGTTGTATATGAGGATATAATCAAATAACACCAACATAGACCCCTGTAGTTGTAGTGTGAAGATGGGGTCCATGCAAGATTGAAAGGTGGAAAGTATGTTGGTCCATCCCAATGGTATGAAAAAGAACTTGTAGTGCCGATAATGACACTCGAATGTAGTATGTTGATATCCCAATTGAAGATCATCATATTCTGTAAATTTATGTTTTGTAAATGTTATACATATATTGGAGATATAATCATCTGGATATAATATAAATTTACATAAAACATGGATATCATATCAATTTCATCACACCAATTTGTAATAAACCATGATATCTAAAGTAGTCACAATTTAATTACAAATCGAAATGACCATAACCTGAATAAAAATACGATATATATTGGAGATATAATCATCTGGATATATGTTTTATGAAATTTATATGATATCCATGTTTTATGTAAATTTATTTAGATGATTTTCGCTGGTTTAGATTAAAATTTGCATTCTGTAAATGTTATACATATATTGGAGATATAATCATTTGGATATATTGTACATATAATAAGTAGAGCTATTTTATAAATATTAGTTAGTAAACTGTAAGTATATTTTAGATTTGTATATAGTTTTCAGCGAGTGTTTTTCATTAAGTTAGTTTCTTTAGTTTTTTTTTTTTTTACTTTTTAAGGCTTAGATCGGATAACGGAGCCTCTAATTTTAAGGCTTAGATCGGATAACGGAGCCGCTAAACCCGTCGGAGTGGATTAATCCAAACGGCTTGGGTTAAGTAGACAACCCCGGACCAGATTCACTCCTCCAGTTGACGTGCGGTCAATTTCGCCCATCAACAAATGGCACTAGAAGGAGGGCCTGAAAATTATTAATGGCACGAGGTGGTTGTAAGACTCCTCCACCACCTACCCGCTCACCTATAGTGAATAGAAGTCATTCAAACGACAACATTGTCCCTCAAACAACAACCACATCAAACGACTATCTACGGATCACAGTTGAACCAGTAACTCCAAATCCTATGGGTGGTGACATACAAGAGATTGTTCGCCAATCTCTCATAAGAACACACAGTTCCTTCGCCCGTTTAAGACAACCAAAATGACCTTTGGACCAACCATTAGAATTCTCTGATATCAGAGAACAACTTGGAGGCACTGACCTCACTTTAAACCCTACAGATCCCATCCTCACTCCTGCAGCAGGAGGATCTAGTATACCACCATCACCACCTCCTTCATCTCCTTCTTCTTCTAGAGAAGAGTCCTCTGACGAAGGCAGTTCCTCACCCCAGCCTTCGACACCACCCACACCTATGGCCAATCAGAACAATCCCACCAGACCCTGGCTCGACCAAGATGCAGTGGCCATACCTGGGCCTCAACATCCCTTACCCAAACACTCAGAGAAATGGCTCCCTAAATTTGACCCAGACTCTAAACAGATCGCGGAAGATCACATCAAAAAGTTTATGTTAGCTATTAGACTCCGTAGTGTCGAGCATGAAGATGTAGTCTGTAGATTTTTTCCCTACACCTTTGAAGGCAATGCCTCTACCTGGTACTTTGCCCAATAGACCTACACCATCGTGTCATGGGAGAAGTTTGAATCTTGTTTTCTTGAGAAGTTCGGAGATGACAAGTCTCCAGAAGTTCTAGTCATGGAGCTTTCTAGTTTAAGAATGAATCCCAAAGAGAAGATCAAAGACTTTAATCAAAGGTTCTTAACACTAAAGAACCAAATCCCTATGGATTCGATGCCTACCGAGAATCTTATCATAGCATATTATACAAAAGCCTTACATCAAAGCATAGCCATTTGGGTAAAAAGATCTAAGAAAGCCACATTGTTAGAAGCCTTCGAAGAGGCCAGTCAGATCGAGAAAGACATCCTCATCTTAAGAGACACTACTAGCAACGAAATAGAGACTAGTTCATCTTCCAAAAAGAAAGTCGAAATTCTCCCTAGACCTTCCCAAAACAAAGCCCAACCTGAAAGCTCAGATTTAGAAAACTTACAGAAAGTCATTCAAAAACTGTCCAATCAAGTTATAGATTTGAAGAGGACGGCTGAAGAAGCTTCTTCAAGTAAAGGGCCTTACAAACCCCCGTTTAGGAAGCCTTTTCCCACCAACCAACCTAATTCAAATACTGAAGGCCTAAATCTAGAAATCTTGCAACTCACTATTCAAACGATTCTAGAAGCACAGGATAACTTGATGTCTCTTGAAATCCCTGAGGAAGTAGCTGAACAAGAGACAGTAGAAGAAGATGAATCCTCTCTGAACATTTTTGGTCATTTTTCAGATAGTATTTTTTAAGCTAATTTCGAAACAGTGCATCCTTACAATACTAGGAGTAAGACAACAAACAAGCCTTCTTCTGAAATCACTACGACTTTGCCCCCAAAACAGTCTAAATCAGCTGAGACTAAACAGAATTCAGGAAACCCAAGCTTAGATTATGATTTGGTTGAAGATCTAAAAAAGCTAAGGGCTAATATTTCTGTTTATGAATTATTAAAATTCCCTTTTCTTCTGCAAAAAATGCTACAAAATATTGCAGAGAACAACAAAAATGACAATCCAAGTAGTAACAAAGGTTTTCAGAACAACCCCAAAGTTCCTCAGAAGGCCTCTGCCAAAACTACTTCTGATTCTCACGAGAAAAGAGACCTTCCTGTAAATAATGTAACAAATGTAGATAAATTAGTTTTAGAGGCCGCAAGTAAAAAGCAACAAGCTTCCACCATTAGTACTCGCAGAAATGTCCCTCTATTTTTGTTAACTTTTGAAATCTTCAATAGGAACATGCACAACTATATGGTAGATTCAGGAGCATCATCTAACGTAATGCCATGGTCTATGTGTCAAAATATTAATGCTAAAGTTCAACCATCCACCTTGAAGATCATCCAGCTAGATCGAACTAGTGTTAAAGTTATAGGCGAATTGAGAAATGTGCTTATAAGATTGTCGTCTAACCCTAAAGTTCATCAAGTAATTGATATTATTGTTGTAGATATCCCAGAATTTTATGGTTTGTTTTTAAGCAGAGACTGGTCAGAATAGCTACATGGTTATTTTGCGATGGATTGGTCTCACTTGTGGCTACCCAAGAATGGAAAGCCCAACAGGATCAAGGTAAATCGTGAACATTACCTAAAGTTCACAGTGACGGATTTAAATGATCCCAATGAACCATTCACACCTTCTGCCGATTCACCTGAAATACAAAGGATGGATAACTTTTTTGGCAATTTCATGGCCAAAACTTCTGCTAGCACTAACCTGGAACAACAGTCTGAAATTTTGACATATATGCAGCCAACAACTTCTGTCCAGTGGTCATATGAAACCGACAACAATAAAAAATGGTCTCTTTACTTTGACGGGTCAAAATCCAAGGAAGGAGCTGGTGCAGGCTTCATGATTATTGATCCAGCAGGTAACAAGACCTTGATTGCATGCATGTTAGAGTTCGAATGTACAAACAACACAGCGGAATATGAGGCATTACTGCAAGGCCTCAGGAAAGCATTAGATATGAACGTTCAAAATTTGACTGTCTTTGGTGATTCAGAAATCGTGGTTAGACAGGTAAAAATTTCTATCCACTATTTATCCCCGCACCTTAAAAGCTACCAATCTGAGGTATGGAATTTGATGAATAGGTTTGCTGCATTTAACATAAATTCTATTCCTAGATTGAATAATTCGGAAGCTGATTTGTTGGCTAATGTAGCTTCGAAACTTTTCCCTGCAGAAGGCTTATCTCCGAATGCATTCTCCGTCGAACTGTTGTTCAGACTGTCCGTCCCCGACAACATCATGAATTGGAGAGTCTTCGATGACGATCAACAGATTATAAGTTTCCTGCATATGGAAGAAACTTTCCGGGACGCAGTAATCGACGAAGGTACTCAAGATGAAAATCTTCGTGACTTCATGGTAATACCAGATCCAAGACCTCCCGAATCTTCATCAGACATGGTAAATTCTATCCCGAAATCTGTAGTTAGATTAGAAAATTTTTATGATCTTCACGACAAGTTTAAAAAATCAGTGAACTGTAAAATGAATAGTTCATCTTTAACGCATGAAAAAGTAAACTTGGGAACTAAAGACAATCCACAGTGCATTAATTTAGGGGTGGGATGTTTTGAATAAGAAAAAGAAGCGTTTATTAAATTTTTTAAGGAATTCAAAGATGTTTTTTCTTGGACATATGACGACCTTAAAACCTTTGATCCTAACATCATACAACACGTTATTCCTATGAAACCCCAAACCCAACCTTTTCAACAAAAGTTAAGGAAAATGCACCCAAAACTCGAACCAACTGCCAAGAAGGAATTAAATAAACTCCTGAACACTAAGATAATATTCCCAGTTAGACACACACAATGGGTCTCTAATCTTGTCCCTGTCCGGAAGAAAAGCGG
Source organism: Picea sitchensis (assembly GCA_010110895.2). Classification (NCBI taxonomy): domain Eukaryota; kingdom Viridiplantae; phylum Streptophyta; class Pinopsida; order Pinales; family Pinaceae; genus Picea; species Picea sitchensis. The sequence continues at coordinate 8,456 of SNQJ01S0219328.1, forward strand.
TGAAATCCGACTATGTGTCGATTTCCAAAATCTTAATCGAGCGTCTGATAAAGACAACTACCCTGTCCCACCCATGGAACAGATCCTTCAATGGGTATTTGGTTCTGAAAGATTATCCTTATTAGATGGTTTTTCAAGGTATAACCAAGTCCTGATGTCCCCTCCAGACCAACTTAAAACCACCTTCCGCACTCCATGGGACACCTATGCTTATAGGAAGATGCCCTTTGGACTCATAAATGCTGGTGCCACTTTCGAGAGAGCGATGGACATCGCTTTCCGAGGCTTAATCAATCAATCTGTCATAGTTTACCTGGATGACGTTACTGTTTTATTGAAAAACAAAGGAGATCATCTAGCTCATTTAAGATCCATTCTACAATGATGTCCTAAGTACGACATTTCTTTGAATCCTAAAAAATCTATCTTCGTAGTAGAACAAGGTAAATTCTCAGGATTTATTGTATCAAGCGAAGGGATGATTATCGACCCTGAAAGAACTCAAGTCATTTTGAAACTCCCCCCTCCCTCATCAAAAAAGTCCATGCAATCTTTCTTAGGTCAGATAAACTTTGTCAGGAGATTCGTCCCCAACTTTTCAGAAATGGTGAGACCATTACAAAACCTAATAAAAAAGGATGTACAATACCATTGGGGACCTTTAGAAAACCAGGCTTTTAATTCAATAAAAAAGGCCATAATAGACGCTCCTTCTCTAATGAGCCCCGACTTTTCGCAAGACTTCACTCTCTACACATTCTCTTTTGACCGCTCTTACGTCGTTGTCCTAACTCAAAAGAATGCTGAAAACAATGAAGTCCCAGTTGCCTTTATGAACTCAACCTTCAAAGGGGTAGAACTTAATTACCCAACAGTAGATCAGCAAGCCTATGTTGTTTTTAAAGCAGTAAAGCACTTCCGATATTATCTTTTTAAATCTAGGATGAAAATTATTGTCCCTTACCCGGCTGTCAGAAATCTATTAGTACAGAAAGAACTAGGCGAAAAAAGGGCAAATTGGGTCACATCCTTGCAAGAGTATGCCATAGAAATCACCCCAGCACAAATAGTAAGAGGGAAAGGGTTATGCAAGTTAGTCGTCGATTCAGCTGGAGGACAACAAGAGGAAAATGATATGTCAAATCCAGGACAACACTACCAAAATCTAATCTACTGTGCACAAAACCCTGTTAGTCCCTGGTATGATGATATAAAATTTTGTCTTGAGCATGGGTCAACTCCCCGTCACCTGGATCCCACAAAAAGAAGAGCGCTAAGATTAAAATATGCTTCCTTTCAGTTGATTAATGGTATTCTGTTTCGCCAAAATTTTGAAGGAGTACTAATGCGCTGTCTTGAGAAAGATGAAGTAGAAAAGGTCTTATTGGAGTTGCATGCAGGAGAAGCTGGTGGGAATTTTGGTGGAGATACCACTGCCCATAAAGTATTAAGAGTAGGTTACTAATGGCCCACACTTTCTAAAGATGCTCATGCTTTGTGTCGCAAGTGTGTAATTTTTCAGAAAACATCCGGACAGATACAGAAACCAACCTTCCCTCTGTAACCTGTTTCAGTAGACTCCCCTTTTCAGCAGTGGGGTCTAGATATTATAGGTCCAATTAATCCGCCATCCTCACAACATCATAAGTATATCATAAAAACCAAAGATTACTTCACCAGGTGGTCCGAGGCTACTCCATTAAAAGCTATAAATACCAGCCAGGTAATATCTTTTTTGAATTCCAATATTATTACTCGTTTTGGTATCCCTGACTGCTTGGTATTTGATAATGCTTCCTATTTTTTTCTCTTGAGATGAGTAATTTCTCTCTAGAAAAAGGAATTAAATTAAAATATTCTGCCAGCTACTACCCCCAAGGCAATGGATTGGCAGAATCGACTAATAAAAATCTGATCAAAATTATCAAGAGAACGGTCTCTGAAAACCATAAAAATTGGCATAACGCATTGTTAAACGCAATCTGGGCTGATGAGTGACTCCAAAAACTGCTCTTGGTAACTCACCTTTCTTTCTCGTTTACGGCAGAGAGGCAATTCTGCCACCACATATCCTCCTTCCCTCTCTCTAGCTATCACATAAAATACAAGAAGAAGACTATCCCCCTTTAGAGAATCGAATTAACGCTTTGTTAAAATTAGAAGAAGTGAGGACTCAAGCGAAACGGAAATTGGATCAACATCAACTCATTGTTAAAAGATGGTTTGATTCCAATTCTTCCTCTGATAGAAATTTTGAGGTAGGTGACCTTGTCCTAAAATGGGACAAACCGCATGAGGGAAAAGGAGAGCATACAAAGTTTCAGAACTTGTGGCTAGGACCATTCTTGATTGCTGAGAAATTGGGTCCCAGTTCCTTCCGATTACATAATTTAGAGGGACAGCCAGACGCCTATCCGGTGAATGGCCAAGATCTAAAAAGGTATTTCGCCTGATGACACTCCCATGTACACTGTGTAAATATTTTTGTTCTGCTTGTTTTTTATCTTTCTTTACTGGTTTGTTTTGATTTTTTTTTTTCTCTTATGCTTGCTAGTTTTCTTTTGACGCACATACCTGCACCAAACAAACTGTTACAGACAAAGAGAACAGAAAAATTTCCCCTTTGAAATGACTACTGAAGGTTGTTTAAACATCAATTATGATATTTTTCTAAAGTTTGCAGCCATGTTAAAGAAATCTTGTTGTTTAAAAAGTGCTTCTTGATTTCGATCTGTAATTGAAGCTATTCACGATCATCCATAAAAATTTCTTCTTACGCTGTCCCTGTTTCTTAAGAGAACAACTCAGAGATGTCTCCCCACCTTCGAAAGTCTGTTTATTAACAAACTATCTCTAGATCTTAATGAAGGACAGTTAAATTTTTTTTTTTCAAGGTCTGTAATTATTAAAATATGTCCAAAATCTGGATTTTCAGCGTCACCCCGCTCTGTTAAATATCTCTAAAACTAAATAAATATTCAGAGAGCTGTGGGAAGTGCTTGTAAACTGACCAGGATAATGATCAGGTCTGCTGGCAGCGGGTAAATTCATGCATGATGCCAAGACAACTTCGTTGGGGTACTGAACAGGCCCACTAGCAGCGAAGCAATGTCAGGTATATGAAAATTCTAAGATATGGAATCTTTTGACCTTAAATATCCTTCATTCTGATCTAGAACTTCTTGGCACAATACATATATCGGAGTGGGTTAAATGGAATCCCTGTCGAGGCTATGGACGCCTGCTGGAAGCAGCAACTCTGTCAACAGTATTGAAGATTTTTACTTTAACATCGTGCCTCTCTTTTGTCAAGATTATCATCATTTTTCGTCCTTTAAAATAACAAACAATCTGAAACTGGAATGTTTTATGATTGATAATGATGTGCAAACAGTTTCTTAGTTGTTTTCGATTTGAAGTTTTTTCTGATTATCCTAATCCGCACTCGTTCGCTTGGCAGAGATAATTGCTTCTACCAGTGTGTCGCCATTGTTGGCAGCAATAATATAATCTCTATTTTTACAAGCTGCCTACATAGGTTTTTTAAATTCTCATTACTCATCGATTTCTATGTACCTGCTTTTCGATTTTGTTTTCATGACTATAAGCATGAAAACTCACAGCTTGAATTCATGTTTGATTTCATTAAAGGATTAATGTTCATATGGTCTGTTGTCGCATTGTCGTATTTCGCTATGAACATGGTTGTTTTCATGGTTATAACCCCTTGGTCTTGAACACGCCTTGGTTACATGAGTATTAAACCACCACCCATTTAGCATTCGATTAATGTTAATGGGGTTTTGATTTATAATTTTTTTTTGATTCAATTGTTTATTTGACATATTGATTTTGTGATCAAATCTTGGATATGCATACTATTGTTTTCAACTGTTATGATCTTTGTGCGTACCATTATGCCGAGGTGTCATTCCAAGTACAGTGTGGTATTATGTTTTTGCATGGCCTCGATCTACACCACTTTTCTCACATGCATAGTAATTAACGCTCCCGCCTACCATTTCGAGTTGTCTTTGCATTGCATTGGGGAAGCTCGGGGCAATGGCTCTGTGCTTGTTCTGTCAAACCCTACCTCTGAATCCCGTGTCAATTCTTTGTTGTTAGCCATGGATCCTATGGTGAGGATTGATCCCAACGGTGTCCAGACATTGTTATCGTTTGATAATGCTAGAGAAGACTTAGAAATGAATGGTTGGCGTGTGTTTGTTGAAAAGTTCGAGGGTTTCAATTTAGCAGTTGCTCAAGAATTCGCGTTGGAGTTCGATGGTTGCAAAGATAAAATAGGAGGCGCCCAACTTGAGTTAAACACAGATTTTATTAGCCAAGTCACCGGTCTAGCAACTGTGGGAAAAAAGTGGTTCAAAAACTCAAAGGTTGAAGAGGTTCCCTGGTCATTGTTGTTCACCTCAAGAAGGATTACCAGCTGCGACCGAGGTATGCCTGTCTTAGCTCTAAAAACTAGATGGCATGATCTTTTAGCTATCATGAAACAGTTCGTTACCTGTGAGGGGAGATATTTTTTAGTTTTATTATATCACTTGCGGTTGCTCATGAGTTTTATTGATTTCCCCCTGAACATGCCCTATTTTCTCCTTCGAAGTCTATACAAAATGGCAAAGCGTTTTAAAAGGCAGAAATCTACTTCTAGCCTATTCCACCATTGTTTGATCAAGATTATTATTATACATCAGTTGAAGTTAAATGATGATTGTTGGGATGCCTTTCTGTTATGAAATGGTTTTGCTAGCAGTGAGTTAGGACAGGTTGACAAGCCTGTCGTCTCAGAAACCCTCGTCGAGCCTACCATCTCTCCTCCTTCTCTCTTGCCCTGTGATTCTATTTCTGATGTGGAACCCTCAACCTATCCTGACACTACCCAACCTGACACTCTACCAGATTCGTATCCCAAGGGTGGTGTTAAGTCTGTTAAAATATCCACAAGGAAAAAGTGTAAGGCAATGTTGATATCAATTATAAGAGTAAAAGGGCCGCTCGGTGGGTTTCATGTTGTTCCCGGAATAAACCCAAGACCTGTGTAGACCAAAAAATGATTGTGTTAAGAGAGGATTCTGATTCAAAAATTGAAAGATTCCTGACTGAAGAATATCCATATTCGTATGGACTTTGCTCTGGTAAACCCTATGATTATGTTACAAACCTTCCACTGTGTCTAAAAGACAATCTCGATTTCCCTGGAATCAAACTCAATAATGAACCTACAGGTCAAATGGAAAATTCCCCACCTGTTAATACTATCACTGCTAATACACAGTCTATTCAGCCGCAATGTAACGAATGTCGATCATGGATCGATAGGTATTGCAAAGACGTGCCCTTTACTTCAGTCTCGGCTAAAATCCTTGGAAGACCAGGTGAATTTTCTAACGAAGGAGAATGGAAGACTTCAATCCATAGCTCAAACCAAATATAAACAACAAAAAACCATAGGGTCGGTTGTTTTTAAGAACGTGGAAGCAACGACTACCATAGTAAATTCAAAAATTGCTTGATTAAGTCGAATCCTTTAATTTGAGGTATGTTTTTTTTAAAATAAGTTTAGGATGATTTTGTTTTTTTTTAAATTAGAATACATGATTTGTTTGCACAGATTACCTCTAGTATGTTTTGATCGATTCAATAAAATACGATTCTAGTTATAATTATAACTAGCTACATAATCATGAGATTATGTAGCTAGTTACAAAAATTCAAATTACTTGTTTGAATAACTAAAATGCATCTGAAATCTTTTATTCTTATGTGTTTTCAGGAAACTACAATTTCTAAAGGAGATTTGAACCACTGGTGGCATCTCTCAGCATGCTATCTTTATGTTGTTTTAGAATAGGCTGTTAGTTTTGATATCAAGTAGAATCTGGGAGGTTTCATCCCCCACTTTTTTTGGAACAAATTAGATGATATCCACAGGAAATGTTTTGATCTTGTAACCTATATAAATGTGTTGTTTTGTAAACTAAAGATCCATCGCTGCATGGGAGAAAAAACTATGGATTTATGATTGATAGACTTGAATGGAAGTTGATATTGGTACAACTTTAGCTTCGATATATCATATTTTTATTCAGGTTATGGTCATTTCGATTTGTAATTAAATTGTGACTACTTTAGATATCATGGTTTATTACAGATTGGTGTGATGAAATTTATATGATATCCGTGTTTTATGTCCCTTATATTACATATAGTAATTACTCTGCTCAAATTTGAGATTAGAAGATTAATCTTCTGTATTCAATGAGCATTTATATACAAATTTTCACAGCCGGATTTATCTCAATGTGACCATTTGTGAAATTATAAAATTGTTGTCACTACTTCTCTTATATGTTCTGTCATTAGCATTCAATCATTACTTATTTGCGTTTACGAGAAGCATTTGGGTGATCTGTTGCGGTTTACCCCATCAAACAGTGAAATTGGATACTGTGGACAGGACGAATAGGAGATGCGATTACAGGTCAGTTTGCTAGTTTTATTTTATTAGTTTAATTAATATAGAAATTTCCTGTAATCTAAACACATTTTACTATTCATCTCTATTTTCAATTAGACAGTTAGCTATTTCGTTTCTTGTTTATAAACGTTATAAAAAATAAAAAAGACTGAATGATGGTTTTGCTGTCATAAATCAATCCATATTTGATTTTCGCAGGTTTAGATTAAAATTTGCATTCTGTAAATGTTATACATATATTGGAGATATAATCATATGGATATATTGTACAT
>SNQJ01S0219329.1:0-20805 GCA_010110895.2 Picea sitchensis
AAAGAGAAAGGGATTCTTAGCTTTGATTCGTATTATTTCATTGTTATGATTTCATGATTGTCATTTGATTACTATTATGTAATTCAAGATAGCTTTATTGTGTGAGCTCACATATGTTATTTTTCGTTAACTCTTCACATATTGTATTGCTTTTCCTTTATGCAATTTCCTGCTTTCTTAGATTAATGTTTCCTGCTTTCCTAGATTAATTTCATTTCAACAATTTAGATTAGATTACTTCTACTTCAGTCCTGCATATATAGTGTGTGTGCTTCGTAAGCCTACGAACCTTGGATTGACAAATTAAATGGTTGGGAAAATACTACAACGGAATTAAACGACAACATTTCTGCATAACATTTTGGTGTCGTTACCAGGGAAGCATGATGGATTGAAGTTTAGTTTGATTTACTGCAAGTGTGTCTGCATGTGTTGGTAAGGGGTCATAGAAGCTACTTGAGTGGAGACTACTCATGTTCTCCCTGCTAGCTCTAGAGTGTGAATTTCAATTTACACAAATTTCACTTTCTGCAAGTGTGAATTTCAATTTCTGCAAAAAAAAAAATTGCAACTGTGAAGAGGTTTTCATTTTCAGTTTTTTTTTTTTTTTTTATTTGGGTGCGATAAGAACCCCTTTTCGCAATATGATTTAACAATGAGTATTAACTTGGAACTACTCACTCGGATCCTGGGAGATGTTGGGATCTCCTCTTCCTTGGAAGAGGAGATCTTGACAAGGATCAAAGATTCAAATACTCCTCCAGAAACAATTGAAGATTCAACATCTGAAAAATCCTGCATATCCGATGATGAACAATCATTCGAACAAGAAATCAAGGAAGATGAAGAGGAGTTACATCATGATCTGAGTGAGAAAAATCGCGCCTATGAAAGCCTTATTGAACAATGGTTCCAGGTAACTACTCAATTAGATCAGTCTTTTTGTTTTTACTTAGTTAGTTTGTCGTTACAGCGACTAGATTCATTCACTCTCATATATTTTCACTTTTCATTCAAGAAATTTCCATTGAACATATTGTTGTTACTACTACATGGGTTGCTACACTGGAAATTTAATTACACGTAACTAATTTTTAATTCTAATTAGCATAAAGTAGGTAGATTTTTCAGTTTTGTTTTCACCTAGAATAAGTATGCTCTCCTTCGTGCTTCGTGCGATCACGAGGATCAGAAGATAGGGATGATTTAGATTAATTTCAGGAATAAAGAAATTAATGGTTTGCAATATGCGTAATTGATTTTATGGTTAATTTGCGAATCATTTTTTCTCCATTTGCTAAAAAAACATTTTTGTAAGTTGAAGTTTTGAGTGTTTCTATGACAAAATAGTGGATGCAACTGTCCTTACATGCTAAAACAATGATTTTGAGCCGAAACAGATGGTTGAAACTATGTGTCCCACTTATTGAATTGCATTTTCTCACCTTCATAAACCTGCAAATCACACCTTGAACTCGGACCTGCAAATAAAACACAACCAAACATTAGAACTAGTCTGTGAATCCATGTGAATGATCTTTTTCACTCTTACAAACTGAAACTATAAATCCCATGTTGAAACAGTGAAATTTTGGCATGTTGTTACAGCATGCTGAAACAGTGAAATTTTTACATGTTACAGCATGCTGAAATAGTGAAATTTTGACATGTTGTTACAGCATGCTGAAACAATGAAATTTTGACATGTTGTTACAACATGCTAAAACAGTGAAATTTTTACATGTTGTTACAACAAAATTTTATATGCTGAAACAGTGAAATTTTGACATGTTGTTACAGCATGCTGAAATAGTGAATTTTTTTTTAAATGCTGAGACAGTCATTATTACAGGATCTGCAAACAATAAAATAATAGTGGCATTAGGATAAAATAAAACAAAACAAAAAATATATATGGTCTGCAAATTCATGAGTTTTTTTTTTTTTTCTCTCCACTGAACTATCGCAGCATGCTAAAACAATGGTTGAAACTATGCATCTTATCATTTTTAACTTCTGGCCTACGTTCATCCCTGGGTTTGAGTAGTAGAAATATCATATCTCTCCCTCATTGTTATATGTATCTTTTGACATTGAATACAGTCAGCAACATTAAATCCTTACATGCTGCAACCTGCAAAAGTTAAAAATGTGGAAGAATCAACTAAAATTTTGAATCCTAATTGTAATCTTTGCAAATTATGGTTATTGTGAATACCTACCATTTTTCTTGTATTTCCTAAGTCTAATGGGAATAAAATCTTAAAAATAAATAAAAAATAAATAAATAAATTCAACGCTTATATGGAAAGATCAGTCATTAAAAACTACAGAAAGATAGCCTCTATTCGCAGAATTAAAAGGAAGATTTTATGTAAAACTATTCACATGATAAGGGCGATCTCAAATCAAATCATAACCATATCAAATCAAAAATTTTTGTTATGGTATCGATTCATTCAGAGATTTGTTGATCGTTGCAAGATTGTTATGGACTCTTAGAAGATCAACATCATGGTTTTGACCTTGTCTCCTGGATTTTTTTTGCATGTTGTTTGTGGAATGTAATCCCAAGTCTTCTGCCATGTACACTATCCTTCTATCCCACTTCTTCTATCTTGATTTGAACACCACCCTTTACTCTTTCCTCATAATCAAATCGTTGATGCAGACTGTCATGAATATTTGACTCTTTCCAGTGCTCTCAGTACTCAAAGCGACTATCTCTTTTTTGTTGTCATCATACCTGATCTGTTATCATTTATCCTAGAGACTATTCTGCAAATCCAACCACGTTTTCTAGATCACTTGACCCTATTACAATCATTGAAGATTATTTTTAGGTATTCATATCATTTTTCATACTCACGGTAGTCTGTGGAGATGTGCACTGACTTAGAGAATTTATTATCAAATCAATTTATTGTTTACGGATATCATTTCTGAAAAATAACAGTAAACTTAGATCTAATAAAACAATCAAATATCTCAATTAATAACAGAACCGGATCATGCCTATCCACTGCACGCTACAAAAACGCAAAAACGTTATAACAAATAAGCTGGAAATAAGCCATAATGCGTGGCTAAGATCAATCAATTGACTAATTCGTTCGTGAAATCCATTGAAAAACATTTGGATGATTGATAATATGGACAGGGACGCAACAATAGTTTATTCTAGTCATGATCTCCATCGTGATCTTGAGACCCAGCTCATATATGCAATGAGAAACTCTCGATCTGAAATTTTCCGTCAATTAACATCCATTTGCAGATAGTCAACTTCAGGTGCAATTTTGGAGCAAACAGTTATGAATTTCAAAAATTTGGGACACGGGTTTTGTGTAGAAGGGTCTCATGTAGCTGGAACGTGAGCAATTTTTGAAAATTCTTCTTAGTTTGAGAGCAATTTTGATTTTTCAGGACATGAAAAAGTTTAATTTCGGGATGGACGATTTTTAACAACAGTCAAACTCATGCTCAGTTGGAAGAAATGGTAGATTTCTTTATGGACAGGAGCCTGATTTGCATATTTGGTGCAATTAATTACGGTTGGAGGCTTGCGCTGTGATAGAATCGAACAACCAAGGAGGGTCGAAACAATAAAATTTTCGTGATCTATTTATGTTCTTGGAATTTCTGATTAACGTGTTTTTGCAAGCATTGTATTTCAGGATCGACTGTTGTGTTTTCTTACTGGTTGTCACAGAGACTTGTATGCCCTAATTATTCATGATTATGCAGAAAACTTATTATTTTCTCATGGTGAATGGATTTCTTTTACTGCCTTTGCATAAGCATGGATGTCAAACCTAATAATAAACTCCATTAAAAATAATAATAATAATAAAATTATTTATATATATATATATATATATATATATATAAACAAAGAAAAATCATAAGTGTTTTTGTTTCATTTTGGTATAAAACAAGAGCAATGACAACAAACAAACATAAAGTTGGAAAAATATATAAAAATTGCAAATGGAAGTTTTAAAACATTCTTGAAAACAATAATAAATACATGTTTTCATGTTTAACATTCATTTATTTTTCTTAAGTCACTTTGGTGACAATCAATTACGAAGCGAATAAGTGCGAACAATAGGTATAATTGCATTTATTTTCTATCTCAATTAGCTCGCATTTGTACTTATCTCTTGCATTTTATGTTTTGTGATGCTCTCACGAAGTTTTGATTGCAGGATTAGTACTAAACACTGATTGCAGGAACAGGATGCTCATTTTCCATGCCACAGGGATCTTCAAGAATCACAACATTTTTCAGAAAAACATGTTTGCTAGACAACTTGAAGGAGATTCTACTCATCAGAAACATTTTGTTGATACACAAAAACTTTTTATGCATCCTGATGTTTGATGTTACACAACGACCATGCTGTGACACTATCCCCTTTCTCCTTCAAAGATGATTAGTCATCATGTGTTGAATCCATCTTCCATTTCCTTATCCTTCACAAATTCATACATGCCTATCTTTCTAAGTTGCATACATCTCTTTAGCTTTTTCAATTCAGTTTTCCTTGTCAATAAAACTATTCAGCTCCCTTTCCATGATTACATTGCCTTGTTTTCCTTGCCCTGTTGATCCACACTACTTGACCGTGAGATATTTTCATTTATAGTTCTACCACTCTTTTTATACGAACTTGTGTTGACTGATGTGGGATTCCTTAAGGCCCACCTTTCAACAAGTCTTGCCCCATCGACCTCAACACCTTATCTGGGATATATACTAGAGTCCATTTTGAGTACCAAGAGGCTTGCATGCCTTAATGGCAAGTTCTCTCGCTAAAAATCATGGGAATACATCAATGTCCCTTGATCATCGGATCTTGCAAGTGGATCGACATCAACACATCTATTTGCACTTTGCCAGATGTACTCAGGTACCTTGGCACTCATTGACATCAATGGTGAGTTTCCTGACATTGGTTAATGACATTCATCATTGGTCTGTAATCCAATGACTTCTTTTCATGCTCGACATCGACACATTCATTCGCATGATTAGAATTGCACCATCAGGTTTCACAGTGGGTGTTGACTATACACTTTTCATGACTATCAGCAGTTACAGCAGCATGAATACCGCTCTCTAAGAGTACTACGGTTCCACTTTCATACTTTCTCTTTTCCATGGTGCATTCAGCAGTAGTTCAGATCCCTCCACTTCACATTCTATGATCCAGCAGACAACAGTCATAGCTACAACAGTAGTCACTTTCCATATGATCTTACAGCAGTGACATCTTCCATGATCTAGCAGCCACATCAACCATATTCCTATTCCATACTTCATCAATATTTTGGGTAAGTGGAGGTATGTTATTTTCTACACATTAATCATGTAATTCCTCAAACTGCTAGCAATGAATAATTTGGAAAACTCCCTCATTCAGTTCCCTTTCCTCTTTCACTTTTACGAATTATGCCATGTTGCATGAGGACATGCAACAAGTTCAGTTGGGGGGTAGGGGACATTATTCACTATCATCACTCCATTTTTCCACGACCATCATTCCATTTTTTTGTCTCATTACCAGTTATGAACATTTATTTTCCAACGATACTCTGTTTCACTTTACTTCATAAGAATTGATATACATATTGGCATGATTCACACATATACCAAAAAAAAAAAATGGCTTTCTTATACTAAGTGATGTTTTCCTTATGCACATTGATAGCATACATTTTCCAGTAAAAATATGGGAAAATTATTATCATAACAGCAACAGAACAAGTAACGAAATGAATGTTGTTAACACAAGAACCAACATTCTTTATATTCATGGTTGTCACACAAGAACCAACCATAAGAAAATGTCAGTTGTTACTTATGTAAAACCCATCCTGGAAATATTTATTATCATCACTCAAAGCCAACATTCAGATGCCAAAATTTCTTAAGAAGATCCATGCATGAGGACATGCAACAAGTTAAGTTGGGGGGTATGTTGGGGCTCAGAAATGTCCTATTCTCATCCACCTTTCCCTTCATCATTCTTCATATTTCATCGCCTCATTAACCTTTCATGATATCATTTCCATAAATATACTTGGATTTCACCTTATTGTTATCCACTTTATTCACTTTAGTATTTAAAAGGAATTTGTGATTAAATGTTAGAAAATCAACATGTTTTCATATATATCTCAAATATGTGTGAGATTTGTAATGTGTAGGAATATGTGAAGGATTAATTCAAAGGACTTCTCGAATACTTCCTCAGCATTTCAATATTTGAGAAGATAATTCAAGCCCATTCCAAGGAGAAGATCATGGAGATTTGGTTGGAATATCTTATCTAAGATATATGAGAGATATGTGTGAGGATTTAAAGGGATTATATTTTGTAATAATGGGAAATAGGTTGAGATAATAGGCAATCTGTAATAATGATATGGTTATCATATCTTCAAGGCTCTCATGTATAAAAGAGAGTGCTCTCTCTTCATGAGGAGTTAATTAGGATGTAATTAGAATTAGAGTAGTCATTAAGATTCGAAAGAGAAAGGGATTCTTAGCTTTGATTCATATTCTTTCATTGTTATGCTTTCATGATTGTCATTTGATTATTGTTATGTAATTCAAGATAGCTTTATTGTGTGAGCTTACATATGTTATTTGTCGTTAACTCTTCACATGTTGTATTTCTTTTCCTTTATGCAATTTATTTCTTTCCTAGATTAATGTTTCCTGCTTTCCTAGATTAGTTTCATTTCATCAATTTAGATTAGATTACTTCTACTTTAGTTCTGCATATATAGTGTGTGTGCTTCGTAATCCTACGAACCTCGGATTGAAAAATTAAATGGTTGGGAAAATACTATAGCGGAATTAAACGACAATATTTTTGCCTAACAAAGAGGAGCCCAGGATCAGGATTCGTGGAGCAGTGTCCTGTCTCGACATTGTAAGTTGATTCATTAAAGTTAATAATAAATAAATGTTTTTCTTGTCCCTCTATATGAGTTCTTTATAGTTCAGTAAATATATGTTTGAATCTCTAACCCATTAGTCTGTAGGTAAAATGCATGTGTATTTTGTTGCTTGTTTTATATGCAGGTCTGCCTTGGGAGGAGAGCTGCCAAAAAGCGATCAAGCATGAAAAAGGATCGACATCGACCATCCGGAACAAGGTATGTTGGTCTAACCATGTATTTGCTGAAAATAAATGGGGATTAGGTCTGGGGACGAAGGTAGAAAGTAGGTTTATTTTGGTCATATCTGCATGCATAATATAACCCTATTTTCTAGTCCGTAGGGGGATTTCCCACCACAACAGAATTGGCGACCATACTGGGGAAGTCTCTAGGGTTCTTGGGAATATTTTTGGGTAGTTTTAAAACACTGGTTTTCTTTCCTGTTTTTTGAAGTTTCTACAAAGTCTAAGCTAGCAGAGAGTCTAGTTTCCCATACCAGCTATCTTTTTTATCTGCTTGACTGTATTTTTTCGAGACCCACAGAGGTACACGCAGCCTGCATAAGGTCTACACGTGTGTACCCGTGCCCTACTTTCTTACAACCTACGTGTAAATGTTCGCTGAAGAAGTAGCAGTAGCGTGTAGATTCCAGAAATTTTTTGAGGTAGTCATCCTCTTCCCTGTCAGAATCAGTCTTTCTTACGGGTTTTTTGGAATTCTTTCTAAGTATTGGTTGTTTGCAGTCTCATCTCATATTGGTTTGTTTTACTAATTTTTTCCTTACATTGTTTTCTTTTTCTGTTAAAAAGAGTGTCTAAGCCTTCAAGAGATCCTGGTTTTCAATATCAGTGATCTCTTCCTAGTTTGGATTGTCTGTTGTTATTTGTTTTAGAGTTTTAGAGATACACGCGGCCTGTATAAGGCCAACATGCGTGTACACGCCCTCTGGCTCTACACAACTCGCGTGCACATGCTTGTTGTTGGATTGTCAGTAGTGTGCTTGTGCAGGATAGTTTTTGTTGAGGGTAAGGAAGTCATCCTTTCCCTTGACAAGAGTTGTACCTCTCAGGTTTTTGACTCTCTATCCTAGCAGTCAGTAGCTTAGGGTTGATCTTAGCCTTATCTTTCTTTTTTCATTTAAAAGTTGTCATTAAAAATTTTTCTTTAGGGTATTTAGACAAGTGTGAGAGTCCTTTTTTAAGTTGCTAGTGTGTGATTTCTTGAAGTGATTCTTTGCGATCTGCAATTAGGCCAGAAGTTTTTTCTTGGTTTTTGACTTGTTGGTATTTTTCCTTTTTGCTTTATCAACATTTAAATAAAATAAAAATAAAAAATCTCTTTCATTTTCTTGTTTGGTTGAAAAGTGTGATTTTGCATTAGTAACGAGGGAAAAATCTTTGTTTTCTTAAGTTCTTGATAGTTTAATTAGATCGTAAGTAGCTCATAGTCGAGTGAAATCCTTCTTTAAGTTTTCTGATTCAAAAGATCTTAGAAAAATAAAAATAAAAAAAATTTGAAAAGTTGTTGAAAATTTGCGTTAAGTGAAATTTTTGTTTCTATCTTTCTGTTCATTTTTTACTTTCATCTTTCAAACATCATTAGTTTCACTTTCATACCCCTTGACATAATACAAGCCATAAAATTAACGCTAAAATCTAAAATTTATTAGACTTTTATGTTTGTAGGGTTAACCAACTAGTTAAGGATTAGGGCCTTGGATTAGGTTGGAGAGGAAACTCTTCAAGGCCATTAAAATCAAACATTGGAGTCTGAGTTAGGGAGTATCCAAGTCCAGTATCATGAAATTTATCTGGGAACCCCTCTAATAGAGGGGATAAACACAAGGTCACGTGCAGAAAGGTAGCGGAGATAACCCCTCCAAAGCTAGACCAATCATAGTGGAGAACATATATAGAGGGTTTGTTTTGGGATTCAGTCGATTGCATTTTCCACGGGGCTTCGTGGGTCTCGAATCCATTCGAGGTCCTCATTTTTCTTCCATATCACTTTCTTTCGATACCCTTGACAGGTTTCGGGCTCAATACCCTGCTTATTGTGGTCTACTCGACTTTCAACTGTACCCGCCTGGTGACTGTTCGCGCCCTGGAAACCTAGTTGCCTATCTTTTTTAGGGACATACACAGGTGATTGCGGGGGTATACCGCGGTACCTAATATAGAAATCGAGCCACGATTTTCATAGTATACCCAGAGGGTGATTCCATTTTCGAGTTGCACTTGCACCGGTAAGTTGCTCTAGTGTTGGTTGTTGTAATTGTTCTTCCAATTAATTTAGTGTTTGCCTGTCTTATCTTATAGGGACTTTTTTTAGTGTGTGTTGTTTTTGAACGGTTAGACTACCCTAGTGTGTCTTTGATATTATCACACAGTGGAGGATCATGAAGGCTTCTTGGCCTGCCACTGGTTACATTGGAGCCACCCCCACCACCACTAAGGCAAAAGCTAGACCAACAAGGGTCTTTTGAAGCGACCAGGTCACAAGAAATTGTGCCCGACCAACATCCAGAGGAATCAACCATTTTAGACCTTAGAGCGCAAGCTTTTGGTCTGGTTGAAACCTCCACCACTAATCTATCGGCACCCACCACCGTACTGATTCATCCTTACGAGTGCCAAACAGTGTCGCATGCAGCAATGGAAACAAATGTTGTTACTCCTTCTGGGAATTCTTCAATTCCCACTACAATTGTCACCACAGGAGAGTTTCCACCTCCTAACCCACCGTCACCAGTCCAAGCCACCATGTTCTCAACCACCTCTACATCGCACAGTGGTCCGATCCTATCTCTAGCAGCAGCCACAACCCCTTTCACACCAAGTGTGACAGGCCCTCTGTTCTCATACGGGATGCCTAGTTCAGGTACAAGTCCTATACTTTCTTACTCCACTTCATAGACTTCAGTTCTGGGGGCAGGGAGCTCTAATTCTCCTCTGCAAGGACACATGGGGGGTACTCCTGCTCCTTTTAATGCTTTCCATTATTTGGGAGGTCATATACCTCCATCGTCCCCTTCACTCAGTGGCTCGCATCAGCAAACCGTCGGGCTACCTGCACACCATAGTTTACTTGGAGCAGGGAGTCAAGGACCAACTTCATATAATATGTCGGTAGGTTCGACACCATTTTATTTCTTCGGTGCATTTGGTAACAACGCCTTCTCGTCAGCTACTTTCCCAACTGGAGGCAACCCCGGTTTCATACAACCTATTCTTATGCAGGGTATTATTCCTGCATAGGGGGCACACACAGGAACTTCTTCCGCAGCGGGGCCTTGGAATTCTTGGCAAGAATCAGTTCCCTTGTCAGGAATGTCGATCTAGGGTAATTATTTTCATAATCAATGGAACCTCAGAAAAATCACTATGCCTATCCCAACGAGACCGACATGGAGCAATCCTTCCCAAATTCCTTCGAATGTAATGCATGCCCAACCATCTATGTCCTATTTCGGAAATCCACTGATGATGTCTCCTCACATGAAAAATCCATATGATGGTCATGGCCATGGTTTCTACCAGAATCTGGGCTAGCAGCTGAACTTTTCCTGGCAACCTGGTGCCAGTCAAACTCTAGGCCCCTTTTTCCCAGGTTATCACCAACAACCCAAACTACCCTTCTTGGAAACCTTGCATTTTCTAGACTTGACAAGGTTGTTGAATGACCCTATCTGTCACGATCCACGTTGGCCTCCTATGCCGACAAAGTTGCCTTTGGACATCCCAAAGTTCGAATCCAAGCCTAACGAAGATCCAGGAGATCATGTGACTACCTTCCATCTTTGGTGCTTATCTAACTTGTTGAAAGACGACTCCGTACAGTTGAGATTGTTTCAACATACTCTCATTGGCAGTGCTGCGAAATGGTACATTGAGCTCAACCACTCAAGATACTCTTCCTTCAATGAACTAGCAATGGCTTTCCTAAACCATTTCTAGTTGCCTATGAGATACGATGTTGGCACCGAATTGCTGACCAATTTCTCACAAACTAAAGCGGACCATATCTCTGATCACATTCGAGAATGGAGACGCAGAAAGAATTTAATTAAGGTACCAGTCCCACCAACATTCCTGCTCGAGTGGTTTCTTAAGTCTTTGGTCCCACAGTTGTCCAAAGACGTCGTGACGTCGGGAGTATTTTCCGAAGAAGACACCATCATGAGAGCTCAACAACTTGAGCTAATCTATTCTCAGTCTAGTTTATTATATGAGATCTTGCCAGATGCACCACACTCAATACTTGATAAAATCAGATAGAGAGCTGGACCACATGCCGAGGGTATTATCAGTTCAGTACAAACAAAGCCCGTAGAGAAACTAATGACTCAGTTGCAACAATTGTCTATACAACACACAACGCCCAGCCAAACTACTGCTTTGGCTTCTCTTCCTACCAAAACGTCAGATGTACACAAAGTGCAATCGACTAATCCAAAGGCCACCCAATAGCCTGAAGGAAAGAAAAAACAATGAAAGAAGGTTAAGGGGGATAAGAAACACACTGATAATGCTGGTGGGGGAAATACTAAGAAATGGAAGGTGAGGTATCAATGCAACTTATGCACGGAATACCACCCGACCCATTTATGTCCTCGGCTTGCAGAAGCCCAAAAGTTTGTGACGCAACAACAACCTATTGTGTTAACCAATCCATTCCAACATGGGAAAAATCTAACCCAAGCCTCTGCAAGCATAAAAGGGGGCATCCAAGGACCCTCTCCATCTTCAAACAACCCCGCATCTGTGAATGTATATATGATGAAGGGTGATGCTTTTATATCGACTAGAGTGCATCACTATAGTAAGCCAAGCACTTCTGAGAAGGGCAAAGAAGCCGAACTCCCATCTCTTCCTCTACAGATTGAGAAGACATTGGGTGAAACAATGACATGCATCCCTAAAGGCATGTTCAAAAAAGATTCTCACAACCCAAACGCAAGGGCCGCCCATAACTATTCTGTGGTGGAATATTTATCACAAACTCCTTGTGCGATGTCTTCTTTGGAGGTCCTCCAAAGTTGCCCTTCCCAGAGGAAATCCTTGTAAACTACTTTAGGATCTACCGAGACTTGTAATCTGGGTACAATTATGCTGGATACAACTGACCTAAAACCTCATCTGCCTTACCATGTAGAATTTCAGATAGTAGTGGCTTATCCCACCAAAAATTTTACTCAGAATATCTTCCTCACAGTGGTTGATGAGGGAGCCTCGACATGCGTTATGTCACTAGCATGTTGGAAGGCCATCGACCAACCCATTTTGTCTCCATCACCTACTCTCCTCACTACTTTCGACGGTCGTTCATTCCGACCACATGGCATCATTCCCTCTTTCCCCATGTACTTAGGAGGGAAGACCGTGTGTGTCGAAGTAGAGGTAGTCGATGCTCCCCTCGACTATAACCTCTTGTTAGGAAGGAGTTGGACTTATGCCATGCAAGCTATGGTTGCTACAATTTTCTAGGTCTTGTTTTTTCCACACGAGGACTGGATAGTGACCATCGATCAATTGTCTTTCTCCAGACCTGACCCTTCATTGGGGGCATCCACGGTCCCGATGATCGATAATCCTCAACCAGGTGTAGTCAACGTAGAGGTTGGTTTGTGCCCATCTTTGATGGGTACCTTCGATTACCCGCCCCCTCAAGGCGATATCAAGTTTATATCCAATCACCATAAGGTTGAGATTTTTCAAGTTTCTTCATTCCACACAACTTACTTCGATGATCTGTGGATACTTCCTTCCCCATCGGCCATGATGGATGGGACAGGGCACCCGAGCATGTCCATGCCCTTGTCCGCACCTGAAGTAGCATAGTCTCTAGTCCAACAAGCTTCAACCAACACTGATCCAACTCCTGCACAAGAGTTCGATCCACTTCTAGAGCCTATTTGGGCTCAGGGTTCTCTTGCTCACACCGATTCATTATACTTAGTCTTACCCAGTGATGAAGCTATAATTGAGGCAATGACTAGTCCAGAAAAACCCTGGGAAGATCTCCATCACAGATCATACTTCCTCCCAGGGTTAAGAAGAATCAAAGCTGAAGAATTCACCATGACTATGATGGGAGATAGGACTTGTCCCATTAATCCATTAGATACATGTGAGGTTTATACTGAGGTTAATATGGAAACTATCGTTGAAACCTTACCGATCAATATCTCCCAAAACCTTGGCATCATGGAGAATGTTTTCATCGAAGCTTACTTCTCCCCCAGAGAGATTTAGATCTACATAGATATATTTTAAATAATTCTATGACGTTTTTGCCTGGTCTTACGAGGAAATGCCAGGCATCGATCCAAAAATAGTTGAACATGAAATCACAACGTATCCAGATGCCAATCCTGTCTCACAGAAGCTTCATCCAGTTAAACCCAAGAAATAAGAAACCATTAAGGTTGAGGTTGAGAAACTGCTAAAAGCCGTTTTTATCTATCCTATCCATTTGACCCAATGGGTGTCAAACCCCATGCCAGTCAATAAAAAAAAAGGCACAATTCGTGTATGTATAGACTTTCGTGATTTGAGCAAGGCCTGTCCCAAAGATAATTTTCCCACACCATTCATCGACTAGATAATTAATGAATGTGTAGGTTGCGAGGCCTTCTCTTTCATGGACAACTTTTTGGGATATAACCAAATACAAATCAAACCCGAAGACCAGCACAAAATGACATTCATTTGTCCATGGGGTGCATTCATGTATCGTAAGATGCCTTTTGGCCTCAAAAATGTTGGAGCCACCTTTCAGCGGGCCATGTCTTTTGCTTTCCATGACCTCAAGCATATAGTCGAGGCCTATTTAGATGATTTAGCATCTCGATCTCGCAAGAGAACGGATCATCCCACACACATCCGACTTATCTTTGAGCGTTGTCGCTACTTCCAGATTCGCTTAAACCCAAACAAGTGCAGATTTTGCGTAACATCAGGACGATTGTTAGGTTTCATAGTGTCAACAACAGGGATCATGGTCGATCCTCTCAAGGTTGAGGAAATAATTCAGTTTCCCCCCCCATGCACAATCCTTAAACTTCAGAGTCTACAGGGCAAGGTAAATTTTCTAATACGCTTTATCGCTAACTACGCTGAGATCACCAAGGGATTTCTGCGCTTACTTAAAAAATACATTCCTTTCTATTGGGATGATGTCGCTCAATGCTCTTTTTCCACATTAAAACATGCACTCACAACTTCCCCTCTGCTCCGGCCACCTAACTATAACAAGGGTTTCTTATTATATCTGGTTGTAGTAGAGTCCACCATTATCATGGTCTTAGTTCAGGAAGATGACTTGTTCTCAGAATATGTTATCTATTACCTGAGCCAAGGTCTCGTAGGACCGGAACTCAATTATTCTCATATTGAAAAACTTGCGTTGGAAATAGTCCATGTTGTTCAATGGTTCCGTCATTATGTTCTGTTTCGCAAGACCACCGTCATTGCTATCGTGAATCCATTTCAGTACATGTTGACACGATGGGTAATAGGAAGAAAAATCAATAGATGGATAGTCATCCTCCAGGAGTTTGACTTAGATTTCATTTCAGTGAAGTCCAAAAAGTCACTGGTCTTCTCAAAACTTATTTCAGAACTTCCGGTTGAGTTAGTTGATCTTGTGCCCGAAGAGTCACCGATTAGAGGAGATATGTTTTTTATCACCTCTTTGGATCCCTGGTACAGAGATATACTTATCTCTATCCATACTTTGAAGTTCCCCCACCACTGCTTCTCGTGATGAGAGTCAACACATACGCCATCAGGCTAAGAATTATCTCATACTCGATGATACATTGTATCAGAGAGGTGTAGACTACATTCTATGTTGATGTCTCACTCACAAAGAAGAAGTTATTGTGCTTAATGATTTCCATACCAGATCTTGTGGTGGTCATTTGTCTAGGTTGGAAACAACCCAAAAGATTCTATGAGTAGGTTACTTCTGGTCGACACTTATCAAAGATTGCATAGAATCGGTCAAGAAGTGCCACCTGTGCCAAATCTTTTCTCGGAAGATGAGGGCACATCCTGCTCCCATGTTTCCTGTCATCACAGTTGGTCCCTTCACCAAGTGGGGGATTGATTACACTACATGCAACCCTCCTTCAGCAAGGGTGCACTGCTATATCATCGTAGCTGTAGACTAATTCACAAAGTGGGTTGAAGCTATGCCAACGTTTAAAGATGATGGAGAGATTGCAGCTCTCTTTTTATTCAACCAGATAATAGCAAGGTTCAACGTCCCAAGAGAGATTGTCACTGACCATGGTAGTCACCTTCAAAACCAGATGATGACCGAGTTAACGTCAAATCTTGGGTTACGACAGGAACATTCGTCACCCTACTACCCCCAAGCAAATGGTCAACTGGAAGCTGTGAACAAAACTCTTAAAATCATTCTACAACAAATGATCAACTCAGTCAGGTYAAATTGGAATTTCATGTTATACTTGGCATTATGGGCTTACCGAACATCTGTTAAGACTGCAACYGATTTCTCACCTTTCCAACTTGTTTATGGGTTGGAGGCAGTCTTKCCTATCGAATGTCAGATCCCRTCTCTAAAGTTGGCAGTACAGTTATTGCCAGACACTTCTCCATTTGAAGAACGATTATTATACCTTGAACAACTCAATGAGCAGTGTCGTGATGCARCCCTGGATAATGAGGATCACAAACATAAGGTCAAGTGTCAGTATGATAGGTCAGGTCGTCCTCAGATTTTCTYTGAAGGAGACCTTGTCCTGGTCTATGACCAAGATAAGGACCCCCTGGGGGCAGGAAAATTCAAACCCATGTGGTTCAKACCTTTCATAATAAAAGAGGTTTTAAAAAAGGGCACTTATCGTCTAGTTGAMTTTGAAGGGAATACTTCGGCAGAGCCTAGAAATGGGCTCTACCTCAAGAAGTATTACTCATAGGCAGGTCACTGTGGGTAACTTTTTGTAACATATATATAGTCTTTGTACAATTAMTTTTTAGTTTATTTTAGTTTTATGGACGTGTCGTTGATGTTATATTTTGTCACTGTGGCAGATGTCAAGTGATTCTGAGGTGTTCGTTGGGTATGCAGACGGTGCTAGTTGGCACACTTGGAGGCTTGCCTCCGCAACTTGGGTAATCTTTACACCTCAAGGCCAGTTATTATCTTCTAGAGGTATATGCTTAGGTGACACCACAAACAATGTTGCCGAGTATAGTGCAGTTATTGAGTTGCTTCGTGATGCTTTGTCATTTGGTATCTCTCTTCTCCGGGTCTATCTTGATGCTCAACTGGTTGTGTCTTAGTTAAACATAGTATACTGGGTTCATGATCCAACTTTACACTGACGATTCCTTAGGGTACGTCTCTTAGAATGAAACTTTGATTATATTACATATTTTCATGTTCCTAGGAGATTAAACCAAGTTATAGATACTCTAGCTAATCAAATTTTAGATTGGCATATTGCACACATATGAAAGAACATTCACATAAACATGTAAATACATTTTTTGCACACATGATCCATAAGACACAAAAGACAAAAAAATAAAAAAACATATATAATATCATAAAGTAACCAGAATACATAGATGGACGCAAGTGCCTAAAAAATATGACCAATAACGAGTCACAGGGCTTATGCCCTAAAAACATATATACAAGTAGTGCCCATGGCACGTAAAAATGTCTAGCTAAGGTCAGGGCCTGTTGGCCCTGTTATACTGGTCCACATTGTTGGATAAATGATGAAACAACCAGACCCAGGTCCGTGGTGCCCCCACTACATGAGGCTTCATAGATGGTGGCAGGTCCTCAATCTCTGCCATTGGGACCATGCGAGTGAGCGCAGTAAAGTTCCGCTCGACTCGTCTCAATACCCTCTCATCCTCCCCGACTGGAAGATATCCTGCTACTGTTGGTCCCCCTATGGCGGTAGGTGCGACCCCTGGCCAAGGACGACGTCTATTCCTCGCATAGTCAGTCAGTCGCACTGGTCCCACATCTGCACACAACGAACACATATCTGACAAATACTCTTGTATTAAAAAAAAATGATATATATAATGAAAACAACATAAAAATTACATATGTTTAACAAAAAAAAAAACTACAAAAGTGGAGACTTACCCATCTACCCTCGCTCCTCACCAGGAGGTACTGGTATCTCAATGTCTCTCGAGAAATCAATCCCGACATAGGGGAATCCTCTATAACCAGGATCTGTCGTGACAACCACATGAAGAATTCATCATTGAAGGACTCATTGGTCCTTCTGCCACCCTGTCGCGGTAGTAATACTGCCCATCTACACAAAGCAGGAAGAGAGGCATGATGTCCTCGTACCACTACTCGAGGACTAAAACTCATAACTCTCTCAAAAAAGAACGAGCACAGAATGGTCCCGAACCCGAAGTTCCTCTGTTTCCTCAAACGACAATATGTCAACTGCCTCTTCATACACTCAATCAATGCAGTACTCCAATAAAAAATTGTGCATTTAAGCACTGGACTGCACAGTTCATCTATGCATGGGACGCCTGATGTAGATCTGTAGAACCAGTGATTCACCCAATAAGAAACACTATCACCTGTAGCGATAAGTCAATGATATTTCTTATAGGCACCAACGAGCTCGAGTGGTCTGTATCAGCTTCACAATATAGACCAATCAATTCTGCAATGTTATGCGGCCCCGAAGGAAAAGTCTAGAAATTGATTGGTTCCCCTCTCCTGGAGAGGCCAGTCAAAAAGTAAATGTCCTTGGTCGTGAGCACCAGTGACTGCCCCTCTAACATGAATGCCTCTGCATCCAGATGCTAGTAGTCAACCAAGGCATTTAGTAGCCTAGGTTGTGCCCACATAAAAGGACATAGGAAAAACTTGAGTAACCCACATTGCATCAAAGTAGCCATGACATTGGGGTCTTCCCCGACCAACTCACTAACCCCTTAATGCTCTCTTTCTCTCCAGTGGACATACATCCTGCAAAACACCAAGGTTCAGGAGGGTTAACCCTTCCTTTTTAAGCCTTTTTCATTCAATAAGGGGGTCCACGCATGATGTAATGGTGACAATTGTGTGTACACGCATGCAGAGTTTACTCTGGCTGAATGTACACACGGCCTGTCCTGAGACAACCCGCATGGACCTAGGGACAACCTTTTAAAGGTCTATGCCCCCCTAAAAAATGAAACCCAATGCAAAAATAAAGACTTAAAATGCAAGATAAGAGAGTTTGTACTTACTTGGTCTAGACAGAAGTTCATTTTGTCCACTGTAGCTCCTGGAATCACCACTTTTATCAAAGGGATACTTTGGCTCCACAGTCAATTTCCAAATCAACAATGGTGATAATGAGCTGTCATCTTCTATTTATAGACTTTTTGGCCTCTTTTTGTCACTTTTTTGGCCTCCTTTATCATTTTCTTTATACCAAAAACCATTTAGAGTGATTCAGGAGTTGCATAGGAGGGATATGATCGAGTATTGGGACATTTTTTTGGAGTTTTGGGTAATTTTTGACGGTCCGTGGAATTTTTTTTCCGAAGATCAACTTGAGCATATAGGTTAGGTTTCTACCTTGACTTATGTATATCGTTGTCTTTTTCCTTTGCCATAGGATCGATCCCATCAGGTTGTGACATGGAACCTTCATAATTTCTTTAGAAGTGTCACAACTTAGTGGTAGAGATTACTGGAACATGGATTCCCTAGGTAGATCTTGGTTGCATTATGGTATCTATGTTGTCTTTAATCACTGTAGGCTCAGGAGTCCTTGTAGTTTTTCCTGATTACGAGTTCGAGCCTCATTTGCATGATTCCTTTTCACTCTTGACCTCACCCTCAGGACTCCCAAAAGATATAACGGGTCTTCTTTTAATCCCTTTTTAGACCCTCTAAACATGAAAAGATTGTCTAGTGATCTTGTGGCCTTTCACACTCGTTAAACTGAAATTTGAAGTCACGTATGTCTGGCGGTAGTTTACCCCTTTTTCGGTCCAGATGGTCAACTGTACGAACAAAGGTATACTCTATGGAACTTCAGTTCTTTAGAAGAGTACTCTCAGGTATAATTTTACCCCTTTTTCAGGCCCGAGGGACTAAAATTACAACAAATGAACCCCAACGGAGTCCATAGTTAAGATCTTTTTCAGACTCCCTAAAATTGAACATATCGTTGAGTGACTTTATTCTTTCAAACTTGTTAAAATTCTCCAAAAGAACATTCCTGACGGAGTCCATAGTTAATCTTTTTTCAGACTCCTTAAAAATGAAAAAATGGCTGAGTGATCTTGTCCTTATCACACTCGTTAAAATGGTTTTGAATAGATGTCTTGTCGTCCTAGTTTACCCCTTTTTCGAACCGACTAGACTATCTTCAAAAAAGCTACCCCAATGGAGTCTCCTTTTATGTTTTTTCAGACTCTCTAAATATGAAAAACCATCGAGCTTACTTTCTCTGGGCTCATTAAACTTACATTGAAGGATGTTACCATTGTGTGTTTTATTAACCGCATTTGCATACCTTATCTGCCAACCTTGTAGTAGTTTGCTTCTGCATCTTAACACCCTTGGCCCCCAGAGGATTTTTCTCGAGTATCATTATTCTGAACATCAGTCTTGTCCTTGCACCTTGAACGTGTATGTTTGTAGCACTCGTTCCTCCATTGTAACGTAACATTCCTTTATTCTTTTTCCAAAATCATTGAAAAAGACAAAAAAATGAAATATACCCCAAAAAGAGGAAGGGAAAAGTATTTTTTTTATTGGCAGCATAATGAGTCGCCCTTGGATAAATCACATCTATCCATTTGTTTGTCAAACTATGGGATGTAGTACGACCTTAGGAAGTTGTTCTCTCTACATAGAGTTGTGTCCTCCTCCATTTGGTTATTCTTCCAAACATATGGAGGGTTTGTGTTGCCTCCTGCTTTGTAAACTTATGATTAATTCCATGTTGCCTAAGTCTCATCATATGTCGTGTTGTTGTCCAAGGGAAGTTTCTACCAAGCCTGATTCAGCCCCTCTGCAATTTTTCTCTTGCCCTCATACCCGGCCATCCTGAAAGTCCAATCAAGTCCTTGTTCAAAATCAATGAAGCCTTCAATTTGATCATCAAGATTATCTAGTCCAGGACCAATGAACCGTCGAAGACCTCTGGGTAGTGAATTCGTACACTCATATTGCACTCCTACCTTGAGTTTTGAAGATTTTGAAGTTATTTCTCGAGCTCTGAAGATCTCATCTCCAGCCATCAGGCCATATCAACTTCTTGAAGATGGATACTCTATATGTATATCTTTTTTATTTCGAGATGTAGCTCCATTGTGTATTGTTCATGGCTACACTTTATATAGTTATTTGACATGGATATACAGTGTATTTGATTGGTAGCCATGATTCTATTTTATCCCAAGCATGGGTATGCCCGCCTCGATGAGACATTTTTTATTTTGCAGATGACGCCTCCTGGTTCCTGGTCCCTGGGCTCACTTGTTCAGTACATCAGTAAAGATTGGTAATGTATTTTGGCCATCAGATGCTCTTATGACCTCACACATTAGGGGGCATCTGTTATAACCCTAATTTGCACCATACATGCTTACCTGGCATCAGGCAATCTCATATCCCTTCTTTGCCAAAGCATTGCTGAACAACTCTTTAAAAAACCTCTTTATAAGGGCCCATATGCCCTACTCCATTACTGCATGTGTGTACATGCTAGCTGACCTAAAACAACTTGCGTGGGCCGACAAAAGCACGAAAAAAGGAAAGTTTCCGATGGAACACACAACTTTAGGTGAGTTAACTAAAACTCCTGGCCATGCATGA
>SNQJ01S0219330.1:0-15223 GCA_010110895.2 Picea sitchensis
CCATGAATGTGAATGTAAATATTAAGTATGGTCCTTCTTCGACTTTTGTTTTGTTTCATTTTATTTTCTTGGAATCTTAAGAACAAGAGGAGCACCACCTCTCTAAAACGCAGGGGGATTCATATCCTCATGAGGTTGACCTTAAGACTGTAAGATAGTCTTTTAGATCAACAAGTATTTGAGAGGTCTTTGCTAGGACTCTTTATGGTCTGTGCATTTGGGTTTTATTTAGCCTTTTAGTGTTTTTTTTCCAGTGGACTAGGGGTTGGGAAATTAATTCCCATCCCCTAGGCTTTGTGCATTTCTATTGTTTCCTTTGGGAATGTTAGAACTCCTCTTTTCAAGCTTAGGTAGTCCAATGGTTGTCTTTTGGGATTTTTCTTCAAGTTTATTCATAATTTACTCTTTTGGCTCTGGTTTTGGATTCTTCTCCACAAATTTAGCCTCGGTATCAGATTCTTCTTAGCAGTTTCAGGACTTCTCATCTTCATTTTCAAGTGCATAATTATCCTAGGTTTGGTATGCAAATTTATTAGGGATTGGTATGTAGTCTTAGACCGGTCATGTTCTAGCTCTTGTGTTAATTATTTGGGTCCAACTCTTCTATCTGTGTATCTTGATATTATGGACCCTAGATATCTTCTCGAAATTCACATGATACTAAGAAGGAATGAGGAGACATTACAAATTAATGGAATAACTCTCAATCTCGGTCAATGTCCATGACAATGAGATACAATGTGAAGCACATAATGCAGGCATTATAAATATTTTGGGTGAAAAAAAGAAAAAAGAAAATGAGCTTGAGGTAGAGTGTTGTATGTTGAAAAACTTAGTCTTGAATCTGTGTATGGATTTGTTTTCGATAGCTTCAAATCAATGTGACTCCAACAATATAGAAGGTAAACTTAAATATGAGAAGAGTATACATCAATCTAAGGAAGCAATGGAAGTGGACCTACAAACTTACCGGGAGGAAAAAAACAATCAACATGTCAACATTTAGTTTTTATGTTTTTCAAAGTAATTTGTATTTTGGGTAATTTTTATAACCATTGTACCTGCATTAATAGTTGGTATGTAGAAGCCTTAAGTATCAACAAAATTTTGTATATAACATTAGACACTTTTGTAAATTTTGATAACTATTTATGGCCCCTTTTAGTATATTGTCTTCTAGTTCTAGTTTTTTTAAGAAAGCAATGCAATCATACACGTGTATCACATATATAATGTTTAATAACTTTGAATAATTACTTTAAAATAGTAGTTCATCGTATCATATAATTTTAAAGAAATATGACTTTATTGAAATTTATCAATTTTGTCAATATTTTAGCACAATTTTCTTATATATATTATTATATTGGTTTAGAGAAGTGAAGTGGCTCTAAAAAGCGGAAACTCGGTATATCAATATTTAGTTTTAGAAGTTTGAGAAAGATGAAATACAAGATTAAATTTGGATGATGAGAAGATGAGTAAAGAAGAGATACAAAATAAAATTTGAAAGATATGAAGATAAATCTCTTTTAACATTTGAGTTCAAGAAAAAGTGAGTAATACATCATAGTAAACATATACTTTGAATGAGACCTAAACACTAAGCTAAAAAAATATATAAAAAGCATAATCTATTTCTATAATTGAATATCCTTTTTTACATTTTATTTATCTAGAAAAAAAGAAATACTTATAACATTGAGTTAACTTTGTAGAAGGCTATTAACTTGATTTAACTACCTTGTATATACATATGACACAAGACATCCCCATGTGTATTATGAATAAATAATTTAATATATCTTGGAATGGTGAGAATCATGTGCTTCAACTTAAGGAGCTATTGTATGAAAAACTTGTTTGAGGTAGTGTAACAATATCTCATTGATTCGATCTCCCTCTAGCTAGACATCTCAAGAGATTCCCAACAATCCTATTAATGACTTTTGTTTGACCATCAATGTGTGAGTGGTATGCTAAATTGAATTGGAGCTTAGTATTCATCTTATTCCAATGGGTTTTCCAAAAGTAGTTGAGAAATTTAGTATCCTTGTATGAATTAATGTTGCTGGGCATAGCATGTTTTCTTATAACTTCTTTGAAAAACATATCAACAATTTTTTGGGAATAATTGGTTTTCTTACATGGAAGAAAATGTGTTGTTTTGGAGAATACGTCAGCAACTACGAATATAGAGTCAAACCCCTTTTGTTTCCTTGGCACCCCTAAAAAAAGTCCACACATACACACCTAGGGCTTGTTAGGCATAGATAGTAGAGTATACAACCTTGTATTTTGACTTCTTCCTTTTGTCAATTGACAATTTCAATATCTTTCAATGATTTTGTTGACATCTCTTTTCAAGGATGGCCAATAACATCATTCTTTTATCATTGCTAGAGTCTTGTGTCAGCCAAAATGGCCACTCAATCCTCCATTGTGCAACTCTCTAACCAAATTTTCCCTCAAAGACCCTATTGGTATGCAAAATTGCTTCTTTCTAAACATAAAACTATCTTGGAAAATAAATATAAATATGGGGTTTGATCAAATTCAGTGGGATTCTTACAAACCTGCCATACTTTTCCAAAATCTATATCATCTTCATACAACTCCTTCAATATTGAAAAATAAGCAACTTCCAATGATATGGTGGTTAATAAAGTAACTATTCTACTTAATCCATTTGCAACACAATTGGATTTTCTAGCCTTGTGTTGTAGTATGAAGGTATATTCATGTGAAAGTTCCACCCACTTAACATGTTTATGGTTCAACTTAGGATATAAATTAATGAAATTTAAATCTTGATGGTTGGTGTACAACACAAACTCCTTTGGCAATAAGTAGTGTCATGAAGTTTTGATAGATTTAACTATGGCATAAAATTATTGGTCATGTACCAAGTATTTTCTCCTTGCATCATTTAACTTTGGGCTGGGATAAGCAACCCACCTTCCTTCTTGGCTCAAAACTACATCGATGACACTTTTATTGGAACCACAATCTACCTGAAAGAATTTATTGTAATTTGGTAAGGTTAACATAGGGGCCTCTATGTAACGCCCCATATTTTGACCTTAGGTAGTTAGAACATTGTTGTTTACTAATCTTAATAATTCAAAGTTTAGCATTTGTTTGGAGTCAGTTAGACTGTGTTAGACATTAAGATGTGTACATCTAGACCTATTTGTATGTTACATGATATATGCTCATGACAAAGATAGTTATTTGATTGTTTAAACATGAAAATTAAAATGGGTAAGCTCGGTACATGTATACAAATTCAAGCTATGTTGTGAATGTATAATATATGCAATGCATGATGTAAATAGGCATACATTTATTAATTAAGCGTCAATGAAAATATGGATTCTTATATAATTTTTTGATGTATCTACATCAATATGAGTTATTGGTGAACTAAACTACAAGTTGATGAGCTATGTGATAGCCAAATGACTATAGTATTGAGGTAACTTGGATGTCATAGACATCGAGAAGATACAATATGCTATAAGTTGTAATTACTACCTAATTTATGATTCGAAATATTACTATGATCTATGGTAAGTGTGGTTTTGATAGGATGCACAACTTGCCCAGAGTGGATGTTTGATGATGTGACTCTAAGAACAATAGTTTCATAGTATGGCTTGATGTAGGGTGTTGACCCTAGTTCTATGAGGAGGGGTGGAGGTATGTCCCACCGTTTATCCTCTAAAACCTGGAGTCGTGGGAGGGTTATGTGAAGTCACGCTCCCCTAGACGTGTGATGACGATTGTTAGTTGCCTGTTGGTGAAGCTTGGTCGATATGTATGACACTTCTGCTTACGTGTTCTATCTGGAGTTAGGTCAATATAGTTGACTCTCCAGCTTAGTCCAACAAAGGAAAGGATAGGATGGAAGATGTAAGTAGGTTAGGAAGGAATGATGCTTCTATGTTAGTTAAGAATATTGATTGGGGATTAGAGATGCCACTATGGTTTACTCACTTGGTGCCTAGCATGTGTAAAACCCTATTTTGATTTCCTATTGATATTTTAAGTGTGATAATGAATTATTGATGAATTGGTGTAATTTTGTTCATTAAGATTATTAAATGATGCATTACTTGATCTATTGTTCTACATGTCTTGGTGTGATCATATAGGAACTATGCACTAGAGGCAATTGTTGTTTATCATTAGTACATGCATGAGATATGTGTTCGCTAGCTACACACACATACCCTACACATGTACACTAGTACAATTAATTAATGTATTAATTATTAAAGTAGATTATTAACTATTTAATTGAATGTTTATTGATTATGTAAATTATATTGCATACAAAATATCTAGAAGCCTTAAATACCTTCTTTAACTTTGATTGATGGTTAGTATGATTAATTAAATGAGCATGGTGGATTGTCATGTACATTTTGGGGAAAATTGTCAAATTTCATTTATTAGCTAGCATTTTTTTCCATAAAAAAATTGACTCGATTTATATTAGGTATAAATCATTTACAAAATTCAGTTGCCAATACTGTAAAATTGCTGTTAGGAACAGGCTCTATAAAATCAGTTGCCAATACTGTAAAAGAGATTGCTGTTGGAACAGGTGATACAGTCTCGCAAAATTATACCAGAATCGCTTGTATGAGGTCGCCTTTCTAACTGGGCTTCATTCATCCATAATCAGAGAACTGGGCGAGATCTGTGGGAGGGGCCGTGAACAGAATGGAAAAAAACAGAGCAGTAACCGGACTGTGGTGCAACGATGGTACCAAAGTTTTAATCCACGATAGCTGTGAAGAGAATATTAATCTTCAAAGAGGTTATAGGTGGAGATAGGACTCTCAATTCCATTTGCACGGTGGAAAACTGAGAGCCTTCCAATAACGTCATTGAGAGCCCTCTTTGATAGCGAATCCACTACCTGATTGTGAACCCTGTGTATGTGCCGAAATTGGATCATTGAGAGCCCTCTTTGATAGCGAATCCACTACCTGATTGTGAACCCTGTGTATGTGCCGAAATTGGATATCAGTGAACTTGTTGGCTAACATCCTCGTTTCACGCTTCCAACCCTCCAATTGGACAGAATGAAGCTTGCTGGACTGATTGATCCAATCGATAATTAGTTTCGAGTCTCCCAAAACGCAGAGGTGGTCTAAAGACCAGAAAAATGAGAGGGAAAGAGAAACCCAGAGGCCCATTAGCTCTGCTTTATTGTTTGATCCCGAACCACAATTTGCGTGAAATGAGGCGGCGCATAAGTCCTCGAGGCCCATTAGCTCTCATTTTATGTTGATCCCCAACCACAATTTATGGCGTCATGTCCCTGATCAGTTTTTTTTCATCGCGCCCCCACAGAGAGGCCACTTTGCGCAGCCGCGACCGCCAAAACAAATGAGCTGGTGCCATCCATCGTGGAAATCTATGGCTTTGGCGGATCAACTTTTTGGGAGGTCTACCGCCGTTGAAGTCAAGTGAACCTACGAAGAACCGTGAGGAATGAGGGCTCCGCCTCTAAAAGCATCCGTTCCTGCCATCCGGCTATCCACCAAAGATAATAAGCAAAAATGAATGGTGGGCAGACTTGGTGTTTCTTTTGCTGTTGCCCACTCCTGTGACTGTAGGGCCTTCCCATGTATGAAGGGAGACCAACGCCGGAAGGGATGATAGGACCAAAGATTCACTGCAGGAAGCCGCAAATGAATCGCGAAGCGTGTCGTAAGCTTTCTGTGAGTCGAAGCTACTGTGAGGGCAAATCTGGCTGTGCCCCTCAGCTTAACCCCTTTTGAAGTGGCTCCTCCTGTGTGAGCTTCTGGCCCTCCCTTTATACCGTTTCAAATAAAAACTAATCTTTGAGCGGAATGGACCGTGTTTCTCGATGGAGTTGTTTCATGGGAACACATCACCCACCCTGACTATGTTGAAGGAGGAGCTTTTGACAGCTGGAGGTGCCCCATCCATCACCCCATCCCACGGTTGTTCGTCCTACCATGAGCGGAGATTCCACCTGACTTAAGAGCATGGCAATGTCTCCACCTACCGCAAGGGGCTTAGCTCTTTCGGGCTAGTGGTCCACGTCCTTTTGAACTCTGTGCCTAGGTGACAATTTTGATCCCTAACTCTTTGAGCAAGAAAGGATCTATTAGCTAGCATTTATTAGCTAGTATAGGCAGCTTAAAAAGACTTTGTGAATTTTACTTATTTGCCGTTTAATGTTACCATAATTTTGGGGCTCCTACTAAATCTTTTCCAAATATAGATAAGGAGGTTGATGATGTAAATTACAGGCATGCCGAAGAGAGACTCCGTAGGCTGGGTGTATGGAAACCTGACAAATAAGGAGGAGAAGGGCCAGGGTATGTGGAGTATCGGAGGGAGGCTCTTGAGCATGATGAGGCCGTGTTCCTTTGAAGATACTTCTTATGATTTGCCTTATCTGGTTACCTGTGCTTTGCTTTTCTTGGGGAGTCACGGCAGCACCTTGGGAGTAATCAATGTCCGAAGTGTTCTCGGGAGCCAGAAGCCGCCAGGGCTCCCAGTTTGGTTGTGGGAGGATCTCGCTTGTTTCCACCTGGGTGTTTTAGAAAAGAATTGTTGGAAGCATCTTCTTACTACTAGAAAAGATACATTGTAGTTGATGAGATTCAACAAACCATGGAGGAGGTATTTCATCTTTGTATTTTGTTGTACTCCTTTTTTTGTTTTAAGTTTTAGGATCCTTTAGTAGGACTTGTCTGATATTACTTCTATTTCCATCATGCATATTTATAGTAGTTACTTCATTGAGCAAATGTGGAAAGCAGCTGTGGAAATGAAAATCAATGAAATTATGTTAAATCAAAGTTGTTAATGCAATTTCATTGATTTAATGAGCATTTAAATTGTCTAAAACATCCTAAATGAGTTCTGAATTTCATCGATGGTGGTTAGTATGATGGAATTAAATGAGCAATGGGTGTAATTTCATCGTATACTTGGGGAAATTTGTCAAATCTCATTTATTTAGCCAGGCATGATAGCTGCTTTATCTCTCTAGATTTTATTTATTGTTGTCTAAATGCAAGTCATCATATTTTAGTTTTATTTTAATATCTTCCCAAAATATCTAGATAAGTGTGGTTGATGGATAATAATGAGGGAAGGACGTATGACTTGGGGAAGGTGTATGGAAACTCCCATGATACCAATAGGAGGAGAAGTGGTGAGGAAAGGGAGGATTGGGAGGTTTTGAGCATGATGGAGGCTGTGGAATCTTTGAATAGATGATTCTTGTGATAGTTTCATTTGAGCATTTGTGCTTTGGTTGTTCCTGGAGTCATCACTGTGTGATCGGAGGGGCCAAGAAACCGGAAGGCTCTCGGAGCCAGGGAAGCCAGGGCCCTAGCTGGTCGAGGATTCCGCTGTTTCACTCCTCAAGTAAGCGGGAAAAATAAATGGCTGGAAGCATCTCCATAATACTTGTAGCAAAGATATTAATTGCAAATTCCCCATTGTTTCCCAACCACCATGGGAGGAGGTATTTCTTTACTGGTATTCTTTGTTTGTACTTTTTTGTTTCAGTTTTTAAATCTTAGACTAACATATTACTTATTTCTATCATTTATTTATAGTTTACTAATGTTGAGCAAATGGAAAAAAGAGTTGTGGAAAATGAAAAATCAATGAAATTATATTAAATCAAAGCAGCAATGGCTATGTATTTAATGAGTGATTAATTGTCTAAAATCCTAGATGGGTGTCAAGCACTCTATGATTTTTTCTTTTCAACAATTCAAAACTTTATTGTTCTCTACAAGTCCACATAGAACTTTTTACTTTAATGCAATCTATAAGTGGTATGTTTATTCCACTTAAACCATAGATGTAAATCCCTCATGTACCTACTTAACTATATATGTAGTACCTTATTTAAACTTTTAGGGACTTCACACCCTAAATGTGGCACCACTCTTTGAAACATCCATCTATCCCATTTTAAAATACAAACCAAATAGCTTCTATTTCATAAAATAATAATATCATGCTAATGTAGCTTCTATTCCTCCCTTAAGAACATCTCAGCTAGATCAGGCTGATTTTTCAAACAAGTTCTCTCTTTGGACTTCTCGAAACCGCCAAAATGTCTGGATGTTGAACAAAATTTGGGGCTATACCTGTAAATGTTTGGAAAATTGGCTCTTATACAAAATCCATTTGGTAGGTAATACCTCTTAATGGTGGTAACCCATTTAGTATGTTTTTTGGAGTGATGTCCATATATTTTTCCAACAACTTCTCCACTTCCTTGAGAATTCTTTCCTTCATGCATTTCCTTTCCACTTCTCTTGGGAGGATAGCCTAATGTTCTCAGCTCTTCATTTTAATTTTCGCTAAAAATATTTGACCAACACAAGAAACATTAGAGCCTTTTCCTTCCACTCTTTGATTTGATCAAAACATTTTTCTTTTCCATCTTTTGAGAAGGGAATAAGCCTGGGGTTTCTTTTCTCCCATCATGCATGGGTCACTTTATCGATTTCCACCATTCTAAGTATCACATGCATGATCCATGTGTGACGTGCTGTAGCAAATCATACTTCTCTCTGCTTGATAGCTCTTGGCACATGAATATGTGCATGGCCCCTAATATTACTTGGCACCCCTATCTGGAACCACATAAACCCCTGAGGCCATGACGCTTCTACGTTAAATAAAATTCTGTTTCCTTTGAACCATTTCTTTTGAAACTATGTTCTCTATATTACCACTATCAACGATGAGTATGTAACACTTACCTTTAGATTTTCAAATTGTTTTGAAGATTTTCTTTCGTAGACATGATCCTTCACCCTTGTTGTTTTTCTCCTTATCTTAGCCAACCTCAGACCTCCTCCTCATTAAGAATTTTCCTTCTTCTACTACAAAAACATATTCTTCACCAAGTTGTTCTTCTCCTTGAACCAAGTTATTCGTGGTTTGTTTCTAACAAGAGGGCATTCTAAGTTTCGGTGACCTTCTTCACCACATCTATAACATACATAATTCTATGGACCTCTACCTCTCAAGTTAGCTCCTCTACTTCTTCCTTGGTAGGTTCCCCTTACTGAAATTTTACCCACTCCTTCCTTTGTATCTTCTAAGTTTTATGTAGTGGTTTCTTCTCAACCTCTATTGGATTCCATACCTTCCCTCCTTGAGGTAATATTTATAGAATAGTTCCTGGTCTCAATTTTTTCTTTTTAGCTTTCAAAGCAAGGATACTCAGGTAAGCCCCCATCCGTGGAATACTTTATGACTCAAAGTCAAACTCCATCTTGAATGTGGAAAATGCAACCCATTGATGTGTACCTTTGTTTTCACGACTTGTTCTCTTCATCCTCATGCAAATGATATTCTTGGATTTTGTATATTAAAAAATTCAACAGACTTTTTATATCATTGAACTAATAAAAAAATTCACTTCAAATTGTGAAACTGTTTGAATAGTTCCCGCTAGTAATAAAATGGGAAAAAACTCCCCTTTAAATATTTCAACATCTTTGGCCATATCTTGACCTTGTCCTTTCCTTGCCTTGTTCTTTCCTTTTAGAGATTATCCCACCACATTGTTGCATGCCATTTTAGATTTCATTTGAAAGGCCTAACTCAAGTTCTTGGGTCATCCTCTTCGATGCCTTACATCTCAAAATGTCTTTCCATCTCTTGGATCTAATCCATGTAAAAATATTATCTAGATAAAGTGTGTCCTCGAACTTGAGATACATGTATTCACTTCTATCCCTTTGTTATAATTTAACTTCTATAAGTCTCCATGGGTTATGTGGACACCATCTTGATCAGCTTCATACTTTATGTTCTCGTGATTCTAAACCCTCTTTTGGTAGTCTTGCCTCTAAATATTCCAATCTTTGAAGGATTTCTATGCCAATATCCCTTTGGTTTCCTACATTTCTCTTGCCTCATCTTCCCCAATTCATGCATAATCCTCTCTAATCCATCTTACTCACATGATTTGATACCAAATTGACATAGTGTCCCTACTAAAAGGGTTAAAAACATTTAGAAATAAGATACAATAATGTGGTATATAGTATTCTACATCAAGCCTAAATAACAGTAAAAAAAATAGAGATTTACATGCACTCAACCTCATTACACTAAACATTTATCTTTAAAATTTATTAAAATACATGAAAAAACCCATTATTAAAATAACAAAATGAAAAAGCAACCATTTCCATACCATACAATGGAGATACATCCATCTCCCAAAATCTTGTGCCATTGTATACCCCAAAACCCCTATGCTCTTATCTAGAACAAATAAACAATCTTAACTAAAAAAACATAATTGTAATTCAAATTAAAGTCCCCTTTAATTTCTCATGATCTAACTACCCAAAACATAAATTCCTTCAACATAATTTCAAGCAAACTTAACATAATTTCAAGCAAACCTTTAGAGAGATTTTTTTTTCCAAAGATATACACAAAGTGAAAATTAATTTAAAAAAAATATTTATTCATAAATAACTTTTACATCAAAAATTCAAAACCCAAGAATAGTGGCAAAACAATAATCAAAACAAATTCAACTAAAAAACATAACATTGTGCACCAAATTAAAGTCCCCTTTAATTTCTCATGATCTAACTACCCAAACATAAATTCCTTCAACATAATTTCAAGCAAACTTAACATAATTTCAAGCAAACTTAACATAATTTCAAGCAAACTTAAGAGAATTTTTTTTCATGAAAAATTAAAAAAAAAAATTAATTCTAAAAATATTTCATTCAAACAACCTTACATCAAAAATTAAACCTAAGAATAGTAGGAAACACAATCACCCCCCAATTTATCAACTAATAAATCTCCTCATAGATAACCAAAGCCTTATAAAAACTCAAATAAACCAAAAGTAAAAGTAATTATCCCGACCATGATCTCCGCTTTCCTATAGTGACACCATACAACTTGTTTCTACAATCACTAAAATATAATTTTTAAATTCCTTTCTTTGAATTCTACCAAATGTCAACATGGAGTGACAAGGTACCATAATATTATGGTTTTAGAAAGTGATCCATCCTCTTTAAATCCTAAGATGCAACCAGAACTAAAATAACGATCCAATCATTAACATTCTTGGATGGGTGACTTCCAAATAGACACAATCATATCTATGGTTGTGAAGTACAGGTTGGAACAATTCGATGTATGCACAATCATGCACTTTACACTTTAATTTTTATTTATTTATGAAGAAGTATGTTTCCATGTGTGAACATGAAGTGAGATGGTGGACCTATGAAACTTGGGAGGAATCAAGTGCTTTGTTTATGTAATTTTACACATGAAGTGAGATGGTGGACCTGTGAAACTTAGGGAGGAATCGAGTCCTTTGTTTATGTAATTTTATAAAACTAATACTTTGCATGTGCTCCAAATCATGTCCATGTTGAAAATGGCATGGTTTTGGACCCTAAGCATATATAGAAAGGCATATCATGATTGTTCATGTTGGTGGTACTAGTGGAACCTTTGAGAGTTGAGTTACATATTTTTAGTTTTGCATAAGTTATTTAAATTGATAAGTTTTTATTTATTTTTTAAAATTTATTAATAAAAATATTAAAAAAATTGGAATTTGTAAAATTAAATATTTTTAGGTTTTATAGAAAATTAAGTTATTTTTTCAAGAATAAAAATATATTTTTATTTGAGATAAACAAAAATACAATACTTAGGTGTTTTATACACAGTTCAAAAAAGATCATCTAGAGATAAATGTAGGTTTTAAACCTTTATAGTATAACAATGCATATACTCACGTGGATGGGGTGACAAGTGGCTTACACAACCAAGGTGTATGGGAAAGTGGCATTGATGAGGTGTGTCATGTCCTGGTGAGGGGAGTCATGCATGTCAGCTCGCTTGATGCCATGCACCACACCCATTTGTTTTCTCTCATACCTCATACTCCATAGATGAATGTTCACTTCGCCAACCAAGATTTGCAGTATGGGCTTCATGCCTCACCCTTAATAAACATCTATGAGTTCATTAGTGATATTTGAAGTGGAGTGCGGCTCTGTCAGGATGAGCATTATGGCCATGCATGGGAGTCAACTTCATAGGAGATGTTTGAGTTTCAGGTTCACATGGAGTTCAAAGACCATTAAGGTGGTTCATTTCATAGTGTATTTGCATGCTCCGCGACAGGAGAAGTCGGTTCCTTCATGTGGTTATTTTGGTGGTATGCTAGTGGGTGCTCTCATGTCCATGGAGTCCCATAAGTGCAAGGCAGGGAAGGAATTGGAGCATAAAACGAAGGCTTTCCTAGGATGCACAAGGACTATATAACTCTATTAGCATGTCAAAACCTTGATGGCCCAGATCATGAAGCCACATGAAGGTGAACTCATGAAGCTAGCTTAGATATTGGATGTGTTGGAATGCAAAGTCTATATGCTCATCACCATGGCATCTTGGTTAGTCAAAAAACATGGAGGGGTATTTGAAATCGTTAGTGACAAAGGGGCTTCCTCCTTAACTAGGCCTTCTCCTCCTCTACCTTAGCATGACATGGCTCAGCCTCTGGAGGCCCCCTAGTTTCTTGTTCCTGATGATGGATAATTCAATCATAGTTTTTTTATTTCTCTGTAGGGGTCTACTAGCAGTTTTTGAAGTTTTTTATAGTTATGTTCTAGTTGTTTTAGGCAAGACATAAGACACATACTTTTACAGTCATATTATTTTTTGCATTTTTTATAGTTGGCTTGATTTCCCTCTGGGTATGCCAACATGTTAGTTGGTCATAGACAGATATCTGGCTCATCACATGGACAAAATTTTACAACTATACATGTTGTTAAGATATAAATAAAACTCAAGACCCCTTCTTACTTACAAAAATAAATGTATAGCAATGCATATACAGATTCTTTATAATACATAAAGAAAACAATAACAATAACACATAGTACTCATAAATTTACCCTAGAAACCCTTAACTGGGAAAACCAACAAATGTTTAGAGTCGCACCTCTAACTCTCATTGTATTAACTTCACCATTACAATACAATATATAGGATCTAGTAGCATCCAAATCCTTAATCCGTTGACCCATATTAGAGTCCTTGATTGAAATTACATTACAATGGGCTGACAAAACCATTGGTTGAAAAACATTAAAAACAAACCAAAAAAGCGACCCAATATTTTCTTCTAAGGGCTATGCCCCTCAACCCACAAACAGGGGAGCCTGGATGAGCCCCTTACTCCCATTCCAATGTATTGTACATGGGCTAATCATGCAAAAAATATAACACATTCACAACAATAAATCTCTTCAAAATCTTTCATTATAAACCTAGAAAAATCCACAATTAAAAAAAAATAAACTTTATTTTTTCTAATTATAAATATAAATTTACATTAAAAACACAAATTTAAATGAAAACATTTACTTTCCTTGAGTAAGCATCTCTCCATATTTAATTTTAAATGAAAACATTTACTTTCCTTGAGTAGGCATCTCTCCATATACCGATAACTTGTAAAGCATAGAATCTTGTAAAAGTAAACCCACATCCCAAAAAATACTTTATATTATCCCATTGTAAATTATTTATTTATATAAATTAGTCAAATAACTAATCCTATAATAAAAAATAAATCAAAATTTTAAATGAAACATTTGCTTTCCGTTGACTGAGTATATATGTCCACATAGAAGGTAACTTGCAAACTATAGATATACTAAAAACCTTTTAAAAGATCAAACTTAACTTTGTAAAATGTAAATCCACAACCTATGTTATCTTATTGTGAATTATATATGCCCATATAGAAGGTAACTTGCACACTATAGATATATTAAAAGCCTGTGAAAAGATCAAATATCCCATTGTAAATTATTTATTTATATAACTTAGTGAAAAAACTAATCTTATAATAAAAAAATAAATCAAAATTTTAAATGAAACATTTTCTTTCTGTTGACTAAGTATATATGTCCACATAGAAGGTAACTTGCAAAGTATAGATATACTAAAAACCTTTTAAAAGATCAAACTTAACCTTGTAGAATGTAAATCCACAACTTATGTTACTAAGTATATATGTCCACATAGAAGGTAACTTGCAAAGTATAGATATACTAAAAACCTTTTAAAAGATCAAACTTAACCTTGTAGAATGTAAATCCACAACTTATGTTATTTTACTGTGAATTATATATGTCCATATAGAAGGTAACTTGCAAAGTATAGATATACTAAAAGCCTTTGAAAAAGATCAAACTTAACCTTGTAAATGTAAATCCATAATCCCCAAAAATATTTATTTTATCTTATTGTAAATTATTTATCTATGTGCTAATGTCAAAGAGTTGATTAGAATAATTGATAACTAAATTTTATGTTTAATTTATTTAAGATTTCATTGTATTTATTTTTTTATGGGCTAA
The DNA here is from genome assembly GCA_010110895.2 of Picea sitchensis. Taxonomy (NCBI): domain Eukaryota; kingdom Viridiplantae; phylum Streptophyta; class Pinopsida; order Pinales; family Pinaceae; genus Picea; species Picea sitchensis. Next base: position 14,463 of record SNQJ01S0219330.1, read on the forward strand.
GTATTTATGTTTTTCATATTTTCTAAATTATTATCATTAAAATTTAGTTATACAATTTTTGTTAAAATTGTAATTTTGAAGTAATGGAATTATTATTTTTAATGTAAAAATAGATTTAGCTCCCTCAAATACTCCTATTGTAATTGGATCGTGCAATGTTAACATATGAAAACCTTAATTCCATCCATCCAAAATGATTCTTGATGCCAAAAATATCAATTTCCCTTCTCATTATTTTGAGCAATTAGATAAGAGAAAAGACACTTCGTAATGTGTTTAGAGTACATTTGAGTAGCCAAAAAAGAACATTTCATATCGCATTTAGACTACAACCCTAGAAAAATATTACCAATTCATTACACACAAAAATCATTTGCCTACTTGTATATAAACACAATTATTTAATGAAAAAATTACATCAATATTAAAAAGTTTAATTAATCTTTTGATATTAAAAATATATTTAAACATATATTTTAAATACATGTATTCTATAAAATTCATCTCAAACATTTTTTTCCACGTTCTCACACTCCCACTCTCTTACCCGTAGGTAAGAATGAGATTGTTCGTACCTTATTAACCCCAATCAACAATTAGCTCACAAAGAGTGAACATGTCATAAGGGTGATTCAAACTTGGGTGGAGAGGATAACGACTTCTCTCTACCTCTCAAAAACTAGTCCAAATTGACAAAATTCATCTCAAACCTGCATTTGACCTTAAACCTTTCTATAATAACACAACATTTAAATAAGCAT
>SNQJ01S0219331.1:0-11422 GCA_010110895.2 Picea sitchensis
TCAGAAAAGTATCGGTAACTCAAACAACGTCTATGAAAACTAACAAGTGTTGCATGGCAGTTTAGTCCCTGCCATGCAAGTTTGGAAATGGACTAACACTTCTCCTTCCGAGATATATGGTTAAGTGTTTCAATTAAAACATTCAAGAAACAAAATAATTGCAATGTCAAATAAATGGTTTATAAATTGTTTATGCCTCAAATGCAATTACTTGTTAAATATAGCTCATCCATATATATATAAACGTGTATACCCTTACTTATCTCTTCTTTATGGTTATGATGAAGAACGAGTAAAAAACAACAAGCCATCGAATCCGAATTAATAACATTATATATTATTTAAAAGATGGTCATAGCAGACTGTATAACATCTTTACGTGGCACAAATAATCAAATTAGAGTTAGTCGAAGGTGATATAAGTATTGAAAGTATTGAGATCAATATGGTGGGGTGGTTTCTGTGAAAGTATGGAGGTTGCTACATAATTGCAATAAACAAACTAACCAGTATACTAGACAAATAGTAAATCCAAAATTCAAATTTAAATTTGCTCCCATGCAATACGGGCAGTGCCATATTGAGATGGGTGCACAATCCATATTAAATATATTTCATCATCCTACGTAAACTGAGAAGAGTTGCTTACCCTATCCCTCACCCTCTTGATGGTCTTTAGAGTGGCTCTACAACTCACCTCTCTTCTATCCCCAACTAGAGATGGATGAACGAATCCCACCCATACTGGAAAAGGTCAAGGAGATCGAAGAATTCACTTCCCATTCTTTCTGGCCTGCCTGTTGTTGGAAGTGGGAATGCATGAGATGGACATACATGAACCAAAGGGTATAAACATGTTACAATGAAGTTAAACGTTTGTCCCCAACATATATTTCGATGCTTATTAAGCACCAGACAAGCACTCTTGTATTTCCCATTGCTTACTGTCTACCATTATAGAATCCTCGTATCATTTTACAGTAGCTCTGCTAAAGTCTAACCCAAGTACCTACTCCAAATCAGACAAACGATTGAAATGCCAAAAGGAACTCAAAGAATTGCACTTGTCTGTAACAAATCCCCGATGTTGACAATAAGAGCTCTAGGAATAGAGGGAACAATGAACCAATCCTCTCCTTTCTGAACCTGGAGACCGTCCACCCCATCATCGAGCAAAAGAGTCAGCATATCTCCAAGAGATTAGTGCACTTGGCATAGGTACGATTGAAATCTTACAACAGAAGTAGCAATAGTGATGTCTGAAATTCTATCATTGTTTAATCTAGCAATGCTTTCTCTGCAGTTTGTGCAGGTTCCTCATCTTTATCAACTTAATTGTTTCATAACTATTGAATGTCGTTCATATTTGGTCAAAAAAAAATCTACGATTTATATTCCACAACTATGAAGCATCTATAGACCGCAAAAATCCACTGCCTTAATTTACGTAATTTATGTTCTATATAGCCTAGAGTTGTATATAATGTATGCAAAATCCTTTCCCAGACAAATGTGAGGTCAAGCCTGCAAACCATGCACACACCTTATCGATTTCAAGGCATTGTCTGAGGTGCTTTTTCAGAAGATAAAATGTCATGGTTCAACCACTTACCTGAAATGCAGTAAATTTGAATGGTGATTCGGGTTGGAAAATTCCATTTTGAAGCCATCTCTCAGGCCTAAACTCCTCCACATAACTTCCCTAGAGGTATTTCATTCTTCCCATAGAGTAAGGGACATAGGAGACCATATCACCTTTCTTGACTTTGAATCCATCACAAAGGATATCCTCATAAACTACTTGCTTTTAATTGTTTTTTTGTCAATTTATGATGGGCATATTCTTTGATCCTTAAAATGAACGCAAAATGGAAAAACGTGTACTGACTTTTGCAACTTCTAAACTCACCATAGGAATCCAAATTCAAATAAAGTTTTCCATCTTTTTCCAGAGGACAAGTCATAAGAGAGATACTATTTGGGCAAGCCTACAAATGCAAAGAAAATATGATAAAGTATTTTGCCATATCTTCCCAGGAACTCCATTACATCCTAACAAGAGGAGAAACAAGGCTTACAGATACAATTACTCATGGATAATAATCAGTCAAAACAATGTTGTTGAAGAAGGATACACAAGTATCTTACCAAAGGAACAATTGGGTATAAGTGTAAGGTCTTTGATACAACTGCATGAAGATAATGCATCTTATTCAATACTCTGTGTGTCATACTTTGAGAAAACATACTAATAGATTCTTCAATGCTCACGAATTCATTCCCCTTGACCAGGTCATGTATTTCATGAAGAAGCTTTTTTTTTAACATCCAGATTCTTGCAAAGCAAATGAAAGAACCAACAAAGGGTAATTGCGGTTGTGTCCCGGCCAGCTATCATGAAATTCAAAATAATATCTGGTAGATACTTGTCAGAGTAATTCTATGGTTGTTTCTCAGCTAATGGAATAAAGCGAGACAGTAGGTCTGGTTTCACCTGCAAAAATATTTGAAGGACAATGACAAAGAAACAAGGTCTTGAGTACCAACACTAGTAGAGAGTAAAAATGTGAAAAGATAAGTTCCAAATCAAGACCAAGGCCGATGTGGATATTCTCTTACATGGTTATTCTAGACATAAATTTCCTGTTTTCTGCTCTGAATGACCTTATAGACAAAGTCGTCCACCATTTTAATGTTACCCTTCATGGTGGCCTCTCACAGAATATTGAAGTATCTTTTTAATTTCCAAGAAACGTCAAAATAACGCCATGCAAGCAAAGCACTTGCAGTATCAAAAGCAATTGCAAAATATACCTCTGCTCTGGAGTTGGTATTTGGTGAGCTGTCGATGTCCACCCCAAAGCCCAGTTTGCATAATCCATCCATTGTTGATCCAAGTAATAGAACCGCATTTATCCACAGCCACAACCATTCTCTCACACATGGTCGTATGAAGCAACTAGAATAACCACAATAACCACAACCATTCTCTCATGCAGGACGATATGGGTTTGTGAAGACGACACACTTGCAGGCACTGTCTAGGTGGTGTCTCTTTTCTTGGGTAAGATTGAACGGACGAGTATGCTTGAATGGGTCCTTGAAAAACAAAGGTGAGCTTTAGAAAAACAGTTATTTCAAGACGTTTTAAGGATCGACCAGAACCAAGGGACCTACATGCTACAACCGCTTGAGAACCTTTGAGTTTGCTTTTGCACTTGGAAACGAAAAGCTACGACAATTGACGGGTTTATGAGCGTAGCCGCTTGTCCGTTTGATAGCGTTAGTTGAGAGAAACTCACAAGGTAGAGAAACGAGAAATATGAGTCGAAAGTGCACTTAGCAGAATGCTCTGTGTTCATTCCACTAGGAGGAAAGCACTCTACTCTACCCTCCATAATCAATTCTCCCACCCACCACCCGTATATTCTAAGCTCCTTCTTGACCACAAGCTATATCGAGCAAACTAGACTTGACCTACTCAAGAGCAAGCTCAAGCAAAAACAGGTACAGTATCGAGCAAGCTCGGCCCTGTCTAGGCAGTGGCAGTGGGGATGTGGCTGCATTTTTCAGAGACGTGGTTGCATTACATTTAAAGTTATGACATAAGTATTAATGGAAAATAATTAATGCAGAAGAGGTGTTAACGCTCACGGCAAGTCAATGAATTAGAGTATTTCAGGTTCTTTCTTTCTCCCATCCATCCCAAGATCAGGGTTCTGGCTGGCAGTATATGTAATAATCCAAAGGGTCGTTGTCACGCCACGATCCCCTGTTGGTTACTATCAAACATAGAGTAATCCAGTAGGCATAGAAAGGGTAATAAATGAGTGCCTACCCAAGCAAGTCCTTCCTTTAAATTAAAGTAATAAGGTTGTATTTCCTAAATAAAAGCAGTGAAAACGATCCGATAGCAGTGAGTATGTCAATACTGAAGTTAAGGCAAGTAAGCAACATGAACAAACAACAATAATGTTGGCTCCACTCCACCGTCAACCGTCACCCCGGGCAATGTGATATATGCATTCCATGGTCACCTCGACAATAAGAGGTAAAAGTTGCGATCCAATCACACGGTAGAAAAATAAGTTTTTTAATTTATTTTAATTAAATTAAATATATTATTCAAACTTTTCTATGTTTAACATTGAAAAAGAGAAAAAAAATTAAAAATCACCTATAAAACTAATACCAGTCAAATCCTAATCGAATGTTATAGTCTTGCATTACCTTCGACCGAAACTAATAATGAATAACATCTTACTCAATTTATAACATCTATGAATTATCTTGTTCCAAGTGAAAGTTAACCTTTTCTTCAAAATCCAACTATAAAGACATTTAAACTTAAAAAAACATTCACCTTGAATGTAAAATTCTTTTTCTTCAAAATCCAACTACAAAAACATTTAAACTTAAAAAAACATTCACCTTGAATGTAAAATTCATTTTCTTAAAAACCATAAAGCCTCGAAACGTTCAAGATACATGTAAAAACACCAACAATTTAATTTGTTCTTACAAAATGATAATAAAATAAAAAATAAACTCAATTATTAATCATAATCACATTGCCCTGTGATCCATATACAAACTATTATCTTAACAAATCACATCACATGTAATATCTAAATATTATACATATTTATATTATTTTATTTTATATTTATAAACAAATTAAATTAATAATTAGATAAATTAGTCTTCTTTTTAGTAAGAGTTTTGTTAAATTTGGTAGAAATTTTATCTACAAACTTGTATCTTAACGCATCACATCACATGTAATATCTAAATATTATACATATTTATATTATATTATTTTATATTTATAAACAAATTAAATTAATAATTAGATAAATTAGTCGTTTTTTTAGTAAAAGTTTTCTCTTAAATTTGGTATAATTTTATCTAATTGTTGGAAACTTAAACCATTAACTTTGTAGATTTTGGTATATTTTAACGAAGGTCAAGAAATTTTATCTCATTGTGGGAAACTTATATCATGAACTTTGTAGGTTTTGGTACATTTTAAGAGGTAAAGAGAGAATCACTTTTGGAGGGGTTGTGGACTTAGTTCCCTGTTAAGTTCATGAAACATGGTGTAACATTTGTCTTGGATTAAGTTATGGGAGGGAGGCATATTTCAATGCCCCCTATTAATTTGATGATTCCTCCTAATTGCATGCCTAGATTATCTTGGGCATTGACCCACCCATTTTGGATTCTCAATATCTAAAAAAATGATATCTTCTAAAAGCACAAGCTTTTATTAATAATCATTTATATCATGCAAAAGATCTTGAGGTTTAGTGGAGAACATTTTTGAGAAAGAACTCGAACAATAATGAATGAATTGTTGATTACTATCATTTGGGACATCCTTGTTCCTTTAATAATGTGAGTCCTTGAAATATTAAAAAAGCATCTACCTTGTTATTTGTTGTCATCCCTAAATCCCATGCAAATTCAATTTCTTTTATTCTTCAAAATTAAATATATCCTCTTTTATCTTTGTATCTATCAACTTTACATTTATTTAACTTATTAATACCCAGAACCAAAACAATATTTAGTTTGACTAGTTGAATTCAAACACAATACACAATACAATAGATTAATTATGACTCTAATCTTTCAAGTTATGATTAAAGTTATTTGCATGCCCTAATTATGCCCTAATTATATGACTTTAGATTATTCTTGCCAATTTTCACCCATTAATTTGGCTTAATCCCAAAAAGTCATCCAAATGGTGTTTGAATTAGTTGTCATCCAAGATATAAATAATTTTACCTTTCACCACATTTAACTTTGCAATTAATCTCCTATACAATTAATGTATATTAAATAATATATAATTATTGAAGAATATATAAATAAGAATAGATATATAAGTTTTACTATTTTATCTTTGCTATCTTGTTTTATTATTTTATTATTTAAATAAAAAAGAATAGATATATAAGTTTGGTAGGCTATTAGATGTGCACTTAGTATTGGGTATGTTCTATAATTTAAAGTTTACGTTTAAATTTGTGTATAGTATACGTTAATTAATATATATATATTTTTTAATATGAAATATTAATAGAGATTATTTTTCTCATTATAATTTATATTTTAAATTTAATGTAGTCTTTTTTCTTATTTTTTTATTCAAATTTATTTTAAACAAAATTTTAATTGCATCAAGAATAGTGATGTTGTCATGTAATGTTACGTGATTTAAAAAATTAAACCAATGCAAATCTATCTTAAAACTAGATCTATTAAACACAGAGAGGGATCACATTTCTTAAGGTGTAAATTTTATTATTATTATTTAATATGAAGGAATTAATACACATGGAATTAAATGATTAAAAAAATTATACTTTAAGAAATTTGATCCCTCTCTATGCTTGATAGATTTAGGTTTAAGATGGATCTACGCTGATGTACATACTTTTCTTTTTTGAAGTTTTAATTAGACAAACCTTTTCTCTTTTTATAGGTATGATTTTCTAAGTCTTATTAATCAATTTAGTCTCTTTTGCATATTACTATTACTATTAATACTAACATATATTTGAAGCGAGGGAAAGAGAATGTAGAAGTAGATCAAGATGGGTACATTTCTCAAATATTGGAGGTGTATCTTTTTCGAATGGTGCATGAATAATTAATAGAGAATCCATTCACGATGTCCATGTGAATCATATTCATTCTTATTATGACATTATTCATGTGTCTATTGCAAAGCATAAAGAGCTTCCCAATGGGTTAATAGTCATTGGATATATGGCCAAAGGATGTGGTGGAGAGGTGGTGATATACATGTGTGTATGGAATATCCTTAACCAAGATGTTCATATGATCTCAATATTGGATAACATTGAAATGTTGTATCTAGGGCAATAGTAGTTGTGATTGTAAAGTCTCAAAATTGTGGACATTGTCTTATAATGCCCAAGTGACTGTAAAGGAACTGTTAAAAAATTGTAGAATGAAAATTTTGAAGTTTGTTAGAACCAAAGAAACATGACCACATACATGATTTCATTGAGTCAACGACTATTATTTGTTGGATGCTTCCTCAATCATATGATTGATTGCATGTTTTTTTGTAAAATTCTAACACCACTTTCATGACTAATGTATTTTGCATGTAACATAGACCTCACTTTGAATAAAGACATCGATGTGATATGCACATTGAGGTTACCTATTATGGGATATAGATCAATAGAATTTTGTTGGGTATGTGTTATATTCTTTGCACGAAGAAATTTGTTTTTTGCCTCGAGAAACGTGTCACATTTTTGCCTCGTTTTTCGTGTTGCCTCGATTTTCGTGTTCATTGTTGAGTAGTTTTTCGTCACATGGTTTTTGCCGATGGTTTTCTATTTCCAGTTAAGGAATTAGGGTTGTTTACTAATACAGGTCATTGGGTTAGGGTTTTGGATGTCGTTGGCTCCTATATGTATATTGTATTGTAAACATTGTATCACTATGAATGAATATATAATATGTTGGTTTTCCCAGTTTGGATTTCCAGGGGAAAAATCTCTGTGTAATGTTTGTATTTTCCATTGTATCTTTTCTGTTCTTTTACTGAAAATTTGTTTGCAGTAAATATTGTACAAGGTTAAAATCTACATTTGGTATCAGGGATTTATTGGCTTCAGGGGGATGCCTTTGTGGTCAAGGGTTTGGCTCGAGACTGTGATAAGCCTTGTTACAGTGGGAGATCTATGGTATTGATTTTTCAGGTGAAAAGAAATGGCAAGCAATTCGAAAATGGAGATCGAGAATTTTAATGGGCAAAGTTTTGAGTTGTGGAAGCTCAAGATGGAAGATCTATTGGTGGACAAAGATCAGTGGATCATGGTAGATCTAGGTATTGCACCTAAAGTAACTTCAACAGATGACTGGAAAAAGTTGGATCGAAAGGCGAAGAGCACAATCTGATTGTGTCTCTCATATTCAATATTACTAAATGTGTCATAGGAGGCTACAACCAAGGATTTATGGGATAAGTTGGGGCAGTTGTATCAGTCTAAGTCCCTAGTAAATAAACTATTCCCAAGAAAGAAGTTGTATAACCTGAGGATGCAATATGGAGACTTGGTGGCAAAGCATTTGGACGCCTTCAATACTATGGTAAGTCAATTAGTATCTGTTGAGATTAAAATTTCATATCAAGATAATTGTATCAATTTACTGTGTTCTTTACCAGACTCGTGGGATAGTCTGGTTGTGGCCATAGGTAGTAATACAAATGCCTTGAAGTTTGATGAAGTGGTCTCATCCTTGTTGTTGGAGGAGATGAGACAGAAGAATATGGAAGGAAAGAGCACATACACATTATTTGCAAGAGGACGTTCCCAGGAAAGAAATAGATCTAAGTTCTCAAGTGGGAGATCTAAGTCTAAGGGTAGATCTAAATCTCTCGAAAAGTTTGTAAAGGTATGTTGGAGATGTGGAAAAGAAGGGCACTACAATAAGCAATGTAGATCCAAAGTTGAGAAAAAGAAGGGATCTGAAGAATCTTCTTCTACAGAAGAAAAGACCTCCAAGGAAGAAGGAGGGGATGTGTACTTGGCTTCTTCAAGCACACATGCAGATCATGAGGCATGGTTGGTTGAATCTGGTGAATCCTTTCATATGAATCCCCATAGGGAGTGGTTCTGCGAATATGAAAGGTATGATGGAGGTAATGTTTTCTTAGGTGATGATTCGACAACCAGAATCATAGGACGAGGAAAAGTCAAGTTAAGGCTCATAGATGGAAGGATTAGAACACTGCCTGGTGTTATGCACATCCCAGGTTTGGCCAAAAATTTGATTTTTGTAAGAAAAATGGACAATGCAGGGGTAAAAACAATATTTGAAAAAGAAACCCACAGGATGGTTTGAGGAGCAATGGTGTTGCTGAAGGGAGTTCAATTTGGAACTCTATAAAAGCTGCAAGGAAGCACTATTAGTGATGGGTGTAATAGTTCCATTGTTCCTGATATTGGAGTTGAAGAAGAAAGAACTCCTACAGTCTTTGGAGAAATTTTTATGATGTGGCATCAAAGACTAGGGCATATCGAAGAGAAGGGTCTTCTACTATTACACGGTAAAGGTATGGTTGAAGGTATGTCTAACTGCTCTCTGGATTTTGATTTCTGTAAACATTGTGCATACGAGAAGCATAATTGGGTAAGATTCCCCTCTGGTGCAACGAGGGCAGAAGGGATTTTACAACTAGTTCACAGTGATGTTTTTGGACCTATGTCGGTCCCATCATTGGGAAAATCTGTGTACTATGTCTCATATATAGATGACTTCTCGAGGAATACTTGGATATATTTCCTCAGGAAGAAATCTAAAGTCTTTGATAGGTTTAAAGAGTTCAAGGCTCTTGTTGAGAATCAAACAGAGAGAAGAATTAAGGTGTTGAGGACAGATAATGGCAGAGAGTTCTACGGGAATGAATTTGAAGAATTTTGTAAGTAGTGTGGTATAGCAAGGTAGAAGACTAATCCATATACACCTCATCAAAATGGAGTTGCAGAAAGGATGAATAGGACGCTGATGGAAAAAGCAAGGTGCATGATCAATGGTGTCGGGTTGGAGCAAGAATTTTGGGCAGAGGCAACGGGTACTGCATGTTACCTAGTCAACAGATCACCCTCATCAACGCTGGATGACAAGACTCCACGAGAGGTATGGACTGGTAAGAAACCTTCTCTCACACATATCAAGGTATTTGGTTGTGATGCATATGTTCATGTTCCAAAGGAAAACAAGAGTAAGCTAGATAAGAAGGCTGAAAAGTGTATCTTTATTGGATATAAAGATGGTCTCAAAGGTTATAAGATTTGGAACCCATAAACTAAGAAGGTACTATATAGCCGAGATGTGGTATTTAAATAAATGAAGGATGTTGTTAAACATGAAGTCCTACCAAGTAAGGAAGAACCAGAGAAAATAGAGTTCGATTTAAAGGATGATTAATCAAACTCTACAGAAGAAAATGAATCAGAAGAAGAAGATCCTCATACTCCAGTATTGAGGAGATTGGTTCGAGAAAGAAGGCTACCGGAAAGGTATACTCCATCTGATTTCCGTTCAAATTTTGCTTTGTCTGTTACTAATGATGATCCTAGAACTGTCAGGGAGGCAACAGATTCATAGGATGGAAATCTCTAGAAAAAGGCCATGTACGAAGAAATGGCAGCCTTGGATAAGAATGAGGCTTGGGATCTAGTGGAGTTGTCGACTGGAAGAAATCCCATTGGCAGCAAATGGGTATTTAAAAAGAAGCTGAATACAGAAGGAAAAGTGGAGAAATACAAAGCTCGGTTAGTAGCAAAGGGTTATTCCCAGGTTGAGGGAATTGATTTTGGTGAGATTTTTTCTATTGTTTCCAAGTTAACCTCTATAAGATTTTTTTTATCTGTTGCTGCTGCTTTTGATTTTGAAGTAGAAAAGATGGATGTGAAGACAACATTCCTACATGGGGATTTGGAAGAAGAAATCTATATGAAGCAGGCAAAAGGATTTGATGTGAAGGGAAAGAAGGAGCTGATATGCAAGCTAAAAAAGTTCATGTATGATTTGAAACAATCACCAAGGATGTGGTATCAAAAATTTGATACTTATATGTTGGGACTTGGATTCACAAGAAGCAAAGAGGATCATTGTGTGTATTTTAAATTAATTGGTGATTATTTGATTTATTTCGTCTTGTATGTGGATGACATGTTGTTGATAGGAAACAACAAGGAGATTATCCAGGATGTGAAAACTCAGTTGTCCTTTAAATTTGACATGAAGGATCTCAGTGCTTCAAATTTCATTTTGGGCATGGAAATTAAAAGAGATTGGAAAAAGAGGAAACTATGGTTAAATCCGAGAAAACATGTCAAGACAATATTGCAAAGGTTTAATATGTGGTAATGTAAACTGGTTTAGGTTCCTATTCCTATTGGTGTAAAGTTATCTGTGGATCAGTGTCCCAAGACATAGAAAGAGGAGGAGGACATGTCTCATGTTCCATATGCGAGTGCACTTGGCAGTTTGATGTATGCAATGGTCTATACTAGACCGGACATTGCACATGCAGTGGGAGTTTTGAGCAGGTATATGTCAAAACCAAGGAAGGAGCATTGGACAATAGTAAAAATGCTTTTTAGGTATTTGTGTGGCACTGCTAACTATGGATTGTGCTACCAAGGAAGATCTATATTGGACAGAGTGTTGGGTATAGATGGCTTTGTAGATGCAGACTAGGTTGGAGATCTGGATCGTAGGAGATCTACAAGTGGGTATGTGTTTAACCTGTTTGGAGGAGCAATAAGTTGGATGAGCAAAAGACAGGTTGTAGTGGCACTTTCAACTACAGAAGTGTAATACATGGCAGCCACTCATGTAAGTAAGGAAACAATATGGT
>SNQJ01S0219332.1:0-11617 GCA_010110895.2 Picea sitchensis
CATATCTATCTTAATAGTTAATCGATAATAAAAAAAAAGCATGTCAAAATGTCTTAGAAGAAATAATTGTGAGGATTGTAGGTCATTGTAAATAAACATATCATAATCGAAAGGAGTAGCTAAAATATAAAAAATTGACAACTTAATGTTGGGTATGGTGTAGGTAAGACAATTACTTGTCAGGACAAGGATTTGTCACAATGAACAAAAATGACGGGAAGCTTGCTCGTTTAAGAACGACATTATAGGCGAGGGGCGATGGAAAATGTTATTTCCCTTGCTATGATTGCAGAGGCTTGCAAAAAATAAGACTTTTAATAACAACAACCCAAAGAAATTGTAGGGAGAAGGGGCATGCTGAAGGGGGTTATGAATATCGTTCCTTGCTAAGAGGATTCAATATTTAATTTATTCTCTGTAATAATCAGTATGTCATGAATTTTAGTAATATTTCTTATCGGTATTTTTATATTTCCTATACACACAAACTTTTCTACGTTGTTTTTAAATATATAGATGATGCCTCCAAAATTTCGACCTCCAGAGAGTTATTTTCCAAGTACTAGCCAAAATACTTGTTTGGCGATGAACTTCGAGATCAGAATATTAAAGCTACTGATCAAGTTATTAATGATGATATGGATGGAGATAACATTAGTGATTCAAATCAGAAAGATGAGATACATAGATTGATCCAAGACACATTTTCTCCAATGGACGAGGACAACCAAGATGATAGTCATGATGTTGATCCTCTACTCAAGAAGTCACGTCAACTTCTTTATGAAGGCTCAACAACAAATCTTTTATCTTCTATATTGTCATTTGTGAACCTGAAGGTTTTGAATGGTTTATCAAACACATGTCTCACATAGATACCAAGGTATTTAATTTGTTAATTATTTATGCCTGCATATTCACAAATACTTCAAAGGTTCAATTTTTTCCTATATTGCTATTGTTTTCTATTTTGTAAATTAGTATATTGGATGATATATTGATGATTAATATTGTTTACATTGACTTATTGTTTAGAATTTTGTATATTTTTAGGTGATGTTCTATTACCGACGTCAAATATTTTGCTACACACATATCGAGAAATATCCGTGATTATGAAAGAAATTGGAATGGACTATCAGGCTATTGATGCATATCCTAATGATCATATCATTTATTATGGACAATATGAATTAGAAAATTAATGCCCCCAATGTCAAATAAGTAGATATAGAACTGATAAAGAGTTAAAGAAGGTGCCTTGTAAAGTTCTTCATTATATTCTGATAATTCCACGTTTCCAACGGTTGTTCAGGTGCCAAAGTATAGCACAGATTATGGATTTCCATGCAAAGAACATAAGTCAAGATGATGTTCTTTGAATGCCTGCAGATGGTTCTGCATTGAACTACATCGAAGAAAAGTGGCTAATTTTTAAATAAAAACCTCAGAATGTTAGAATTTCGTTGGCAGCTGATGGTTTCAATCCATTTGATGAGCTTCGTTCTACGTACTCAGTGTGGCCTGTTTTTGTTATAAACAATAACCTTCCTCCTTGGATTTCGATCAAGAGAGAGAACACATTGTTGGCAATGATTGTTCCAGGTATTTAATTATATTTTATTTTCTTTAAAGTATGACAAAATATTTCATTTCTTTGTTTCGTACATGGTAATTATTTATTTTATATATCATGACATCTAGATAAATATAATTAATCATGCAGTATGTTGAACCAATTAGGTAGGTACCCGGTTAAATATATGAATGTATATATTGAGCCTCTCATCGATGAGTTGTTGAAGTTATGGGCTGGTGTCACTATGTATGACATCTCTATACCAATAGGGAAAAAACAATTTCAATTCCATGGGATACTATCATGGACAATTCATGATGCTCCCAGGTTAACACATTTTTTGTGGTATATTGTTACTTTATTTTGTGATTTAATATTTTATATATTTATTGAAAAAATCATGCATTATTTTAAATTGTAACTCTAATTTGACGCTACATTTATTCATATATCTTGTAGGTATTCAAGCAAAGGGTAAATTTGCATGCCCAGTTTGGGGTCCGAGGATAAAATCTCATTGTTCAAGGAGTTTAGCAAAGGAAGTGTTTGATGAGTATAGGCACTTTCTGCCTAAGAACCATAGTTATTGAACTACAGACAAATCAAATTTCAATGGTAAAGAAGAAAATGAAGAAAAAACACGAAGAATGACACCTCACCTATGGAAGTTGGAATATATTAGAAATCGTCAAGGTACGCAAATTATTTATGTATGACCTATTATATAAATCTTTGGTTAATTTCATTAGTATTAATTTCATTTTGTGCCATTAATTAGTGTTAATTTCAATTTGTTGATGTTTCATGAATGTTGTTAAGGCACAAATGGGATTCCAAGAGGAATGAAAAGTTATCTGATGCAATTCATTAGATTTCCATAATACGAGCACCTACAAATAGTTCATTTGTTTGATACAATGCATATCGGGAATAACATAACATAATTGTTATGGCGAATATTAGATGGAAAGACTGACAAAGAGAGAATTGGAAAGATTTGTTATGACATCGAGGAAGCTAATCAAGCATTGCAAAGTGTTATTATTAATTCTAATGGAGATGGTCATGAACAGAATACTAGTCTTCATTGGTTATTGACAGAGAAACAGAGCAATATTGTAAAATAGGTCATTTGAAAAATTAGGTTTTCGATGGGGTTTTTGTCAAACATACAAAATATCTTAACTAAAAAAGGTGATTTTGGTGGGGTTAAAACACACGACTGGCATACATTCATTAAGGTAATTAGTAGGTTATAATATATTTCCTTATTGGTACGCATTTTTTGGAAACAAATAATAATTTGTTTTTTTTGTTACAGTATATTCTACCTTTATCTCTCCCAGACATCTTTGACAACAACATAAAACAAATTATTTATGTACTTGGAAAATACATGAGGTAAGTATTGTTTTATAAGGAAAATGTACTTCTTATGTGATTGGTAGTGGAAGTTATTGACTTATTATATTTCTGTAAATTTATGTATGCCTTGATATTATTTTATTGCATCGACATTTGTAGGTGGCTATCATCAAAAGAAATCCATAAAGAAGATATAAGGTATTGGAAGAGAGAAATTCTCTGACTAATGTGTCAAATGCAATAATATCTACCTCCAACATTTTTCAATGCACAAGAACACTACCTCATACACCAAGTGGAGGATATTGAATTATGTGGACCAGTACACACAAGGTCGATGTGGATGGTGGAGAGTCAGTTGACGTCACTGAAGGCTTTTGTCAGACAAAGAGCATGTCCGAAGGGTTCTATGGTTGAGGGATATATGGTATATCAATTCATGGTGTATATTAATCAATATCTACCTAAATTAGCAAAAAATATGAATGTGCCTCGCATTTGGCATCTCGACTCCATCAACAAATTTGAAGGGGAGGTCCTATTGGGGAAAGGTAAAATGAGGGCTGTGAAAGGTAATTATTAGATGTTGACGTAGATTTAATATATTACACATTTATTAAATTATTCCTTTATTAACAATAACTAATTAATGATATTAAATTGTTATTCTATCATATAGTTTCTCAAGAGTGGGATGCTTTACATTTATACATTACAAACAACCTTGATTGGATGGAGCATTGGATAGAATATACTGAAGAAAACTTCAGTAGGTTATCATGGGAAGGGGTGAGTAAGATGATTAAAACAACACATCATCATCGAGATAAATTTCCCGATCTTACATCAAGGGAAGTTGATTTAACCTTTGGTTTAAAAGATAAACAGGCAAGTTAAATTTTTTACCCACATTTTCCTAGTTTTTTCGCAATTTTTCAATGTATTTGGTTTGTTTAATTATTGAAATATATATTTAGTAAGTCCTATATGAAGATTATTAATTGGCAATTTATTTTTTACTTGTTGTCCATGTTGCAGTTGAAACATCACAAGGCTATGTGGTGTAATGGTCATAAATTTTGCGCAAAATGTTGGATGATAAGATGAAAACCTCAGTTTGTGGGATAATTGCAGTGTTTAAAGGTCACCAACATTTCCTCCAAAAGTGACAGAAATCCAGAAGAAACTTAGAATAGGTACTATGTCCATTTGGAGGATATAATTGAGTGTAATTTTAATTCCTTTAAAATAATTTTGTTTGAGGTTAAATGGTACATACTATGGATGCATGAATGTGATCACAAAGAAAAGAATTGTGTGGAGCACGATAATTGGTTACCATAGCAATTTAATACAAGGGCATTTTAAGCTGGGTATATATATGTTCTTCAAGTCAATGTAGGCAAAGAGTATTTTACTAGGAGGAGGTACACTGGTAGCCAGGTTAGTCATACATTATTTAGGCGTATGATCCAAAGAGGAGAGAATCAGGTAAAGGTGAAAATCCTTGGTATAGGGATGAAGATAATAATGAGGGTCAAGATCATCATTATTTAGATTGGAGTAGATGGCTCATGTAGTCAATGTGTTAGGCAGAAGAGTTGAAGAAGTTGATCATCCAAAATGAGGAGACGACGATCTCATTTACAATATCGATAACTATATTAGAAAAAAATGGCGTTGATGATGATGTTGATAGGAATGAATCTTTCCTGATACTCCGATTAGAACTAGATCATAGGATATTTGGAATGGATGAAGAAAGAAGCTGGTATTTAATTGTTGAAAGAAGAGGTATGTGTTTAAAATCTTTTATATGATATTCATATGCTTTTATTTTGTATAATATAGTATATGAATTTTTGTGTGCTTTAGAATTTCAAATTAGGTAATATGGGGGTAGAGTGATGTGAGGGGGCATAATTAGGAAAACTTCCACCTTCATGCGGTTTCCCTTTTGCACTAGAGAAGGGCTATTCTTGAAACCAAGAGGCTACTGTGAAATTTGTACCCTAATCATACCAACGATGTAGGTATTTCCATCATCAATTCATCATTATCATTTCTCAAAATTATCATTCTCCAATTATATTATACAAACATTACAAGAAAATGGTACTATGACTAGACATGGAGGCAACAGCTGAACTGTGAATGGGGGCCAACATTGAAATTTTCAAACTTTTTGCAATTTGGTAGAATTTGACATGGATAGACACAGCTATTTTTCTGTACCCTACTTGATATGGGAGGAGTTTCTAGACTCAAATTTGACTCCTGCATGCTTTCTTCATCATCAATTCATTATGTAACCCATAAACCCTAATTTAGTGGAGTCATGGATTTGTTCCCCAGTGTGAATGGATTCTTTGTTGTTGACATAGAATGGGACAACACATGTACCTTCTTAATTTTCTTTATTTACTTGATGTGGGCCTGGTCATTCCCAACCTTATGCTGAATTGAAAGTTACCCTAGTCTTAGTCATCACCGCCATTGGTGGATTTGTCACTTGCTGATCATTATATCACAAGGTTGGAGGCATATGGGCATTGAGATCAAGAGGTTTTATAACTCTGATTAACAAGAGACATTAATTTAACTTTGACTAGATTGAGAGGTGTGTGCAATTGAAAATACTAACAACCCAAACCTAAGAGGGATCAATACAAAGAATGTCAATTAGAGGTGATTTGGGCGTGGTGTGTAGGAATAGGTCTATCACCTTAAAAATTATCATTCTTCAAATATCATATACAAATTTTAGTAAGTCCTATGTACTACGACTAGACACTTGGGAAATAGTGACCCAGCCTATAGATAGAGACCAATAATGGAATTTTGCCTGTAAATTGTTTTTTGAATGCATTAGAAATTTGTCAGAACCAAATATCAATATAGCATAGAAAAACCTCGGAAAAATTACTCAATGCCTTCAAAAGATAATTTAGGATAATATAAACAGCCTCTTGGAAACCTCCTTTACCCCTTAAATGTTAGGAAGTGAGATGATTCAAAATGAAAATGTCTCCTTGGTATATATAGGAGACTAGGAGTACTAATTATAACTAATGGCCTAAAGGCGACATAAATAAAACATTATACTAATATAATGCCCCAATTAAAGGGTAATGAGCCAATGTGGGGGCTTAACATCGCTTCTCCATAGAAGACAAGTGTGGTTTGTAATGCTTTGAGTAACTCTGGATTCTTAGCATAAAGACTCATCTTCCCAAGTGGAATCTTCAGTAGGTAGTTTCTACATCCATTTAATGAAATACTCTAAAATGGATCTATTTCTCAATTTGGCCAATTCTTGTAGTTATGACTTGGGAGCTCAATATGATTTTTCCTTCTCGTCCAAGTTTTGGAAATATAGTTTGAACTAGGATCTTGTCACCTACAAACTTCTTTAAGCATGGAACATGTGGAAATGGAGTGTACTTTCATTGAAGATCTGACAACCAATTTGTATGCCATAGTATCAATTTTTTGCAACACCTTATAGGGCCATATTACTTTGGTGATAATTTATTATCATCTTGGATTGCTTGAGGGTTATCTGTTTGTATGGTTTTATTCTTAAAACCCCACAATCCCCTACTTCAAAAATTATTTCACTCCGATGTTGATCTCCCTTTTTCATGTGATTTTGTGCCATGGTGGGTTGTCCTTTAAGATTTGGAGAACTTGTTGATTATTGATGTGATCTTCCCACTTCTTGAACCTTAGATTTTTTCTTTTTAGAGATCATACTACAACAAAAATGACACCATTTACTTGGCACTTTATGGATACCGATGCGCTTAGGGGTAACCATTTTACAAAACTTGTGTTTGTTTATCAGATACAAAGAAACAGAGGTAGCCTTCCAAACATTTTTTTTCACTATCTTGGTTTGTCCATCATATTGGGGATGATAGGATGAGCTATGAAGACCAATTGAGTACCCAAACAAGAGAATAATTATGTCGAAATACAGTTGGATGGGATCACTGTTACTTACAATAATCTTTGGAGCTGCCATGTAGATTTTGAGCTGTCTCCATGAATACGGTGGCGACTTATACTAGTTTGGAAGGGATGAGAGAGTGCACAAAAGTGTGTGTACTTGAATTAGATCTACTATAAATGAAATCACAGTGACACTCTTTCCCTTCCGGACTTTGGTAGCCACAATGATGAAATCCATGCAGAAACCTCCTCCTAGTCATGACCTACCGGATAGATAATAATGGTTGTAAAATACATTAGGTCTTAATTATTTCCACCATATTTTGTTGGCAAACCAAGCGATTTGCCACCAAACCTTTAGGGCATCATTTTTAAGGCCATCCCAAAATTCATCTTGACTCTATGGTAGGTTTTAAAAATCACAGGTGCCCTCCGGAAGTGTGGAATTCCAATAGTACTTTGTTTGATTTGGGAGTTCTTACAAATATAAGCGATATTTGTACCATAGTGAATCATTTTTTCCATGTAAATTTATTTGATGTACTGGAATCCTGTTGTAACCTTGAATGAGAGTCCACACTTTTGTCATTCTTCCATTCATCAATTGCTTCCATTACATGTCGGATGATCGAGATAGCACAGAAAGAGGCCTCAACATCTTCATCCTTTCTTGAGAGTGCATACACCCACATTTTTCTTCCCTTTTGCCCTTAGACGATTTCAAATCCTTAACCCAATATCTTGGATTTACCCATTTTGTTCTTAGAAGATAGTATTTTTGTTCCAAGAAGTATTTAAAGACTATCATGATCATTTTGACATGAAGTGCCTACCTATTAGGTAGGACACCATTTCATCAATGCATGTAGTATTGCCATCATTTCCTTCTTAAATGGGTTTGTGTAAGTCCCTTTCCTTGGGTGGTCGACTTTCAAAAACCAACGGCCTTCCTTCTTACGTGGGACAACACCGTTCCATTTCGAATCACATTCCACAATAAAGGTTTTTGTGAAGTGGGTGGTCAAGACAAGGCTTTACCTCCAACTCTTTACAAGTTGTTCAAAAGCTTTAGTTGCCCTCTGGATTCCATGAAAATGCATCCTTCTTAGTTAGATTCATATACCATTAAAGGTGCTTCTATTCTTCCATAGTTCAAACAAACTTGCGGTAGTAACTGTCAGGCACCAAAATCCTCATGTTCTTCAATGTTTTAGATTGGCAGTCCATCTGGCCTTAATCTTGTTAGAAGTCTACCTTGGCACCTTCATGAGATACAATATGGCCCAAATACTCTAATTATTTTACTCCAAAGAAACATTTTGGATGTTTTGGCATATAGTTGTTTCTCCTTTAGTAGTTGTAGCACCTTGTATCAACATGCTGCACATGATCATCCCAAGACTTACTATAGATTAATATATAATCATAAAATACTAACCTATAAATTTTGAAGGAGAGGATTGAAATGGAACATCAACCCTTGGAATATGAAGGTCTTTTGTAAAGGCATGACCAAAAATTCATAATGGCCTTCATGAGTTGAATGTTGTTTTTGGGATATCTTCTTCTTCTTCATTCTGATCGATGATACCCTAAAATGAGAGATCAATTTTGTGAAATAGATTGCTCCATGTAGTTCATCTAACCAATTCATCAATGACGAAGGAATGGGAAACCTATCTTCAATAGTGATCTTGTTGAGATCTCTATAATACGGACACACATCATCATAGGTTATCTTTCTTGAATACCATACCACCGGTGCAGAGTAAGAGCTTTGAACAGGTCTAATAATGAAAGCCTCTAACCTTTCTTCAACCATGTGCTCAATTTCACTCTTCTTATACGAAGGCGTAAGAGATCTGTATGTACCTCATGTTGAGGCACACTCCCGAGGGAATTAGGTGAATTTCATGGTCATTATTTCGAGTGGGTGGGAGACTTTGGGAATATCTTCAAATGCCTTTGGAATGCTTATCAATGATCCTTTGGAGATCTTAAGGAATAAGATGACCTAGATGTTTGAACATCTAGTGAGCATAGTTGTGCAATAATGCCTTGATGCCTTTTTTCAATAAATTTGTCATGCCGATGCAGGCTTGTATCACCTTACGAGGTTTCCCTATGATACCTCTTAACTAAATTTCTTTTTCCTTCCAATGAGAATTTCATGAAAATTTCTTGAAATTAAAAGCCATTGTTCCTAATGAAGTTGTAACCATTAGTTTAAGTACAACATTTGCACCACCCATGGGTACAGCAGACAAATCATTGGACTATTCATTGCATAATACCCTATGAGTAAGATTGATCTTATTTCATTTCTACGAGTAATTGATAGGTTCCTCCATCACCATCTTTACTTGAATCTCGCGTTATTTAGGGATATACAAAGTAATTGAGATTTTTTTTTTTTTTTTTTTTTTTTTTTTTTTTTTTTTTTTTTTTTTTTTTTTTTTATTTCTTTTTTTATTTTTGATATATCGTTCAATATTGAGGTTTTGAGGATTTTTAATTCCAACCAATTCATTACATGTTATCGTGGGAGTTAACTCTTCAGGAAGAATTGCTTCTACATTTTCATCTTGAGATGGTTCATGTTCTTGTGCTTCTTCCTCTTCACAATATATGTGAATAATTTCTTTCTCTACCACATATTATTCTAGTGCTTTCACATCACAATTAAAGCATAAAACTTTTTCTTTTCTTTCCTCAATTATTTGAGATTAATGTCAGCAACAGGTTGGTGTTTCCCAGAAGGAGCGTTGTTCTCTCTCTATAGATGTTAGGATTGATCCTTCTAGTAGCCATAGCCATATTTTTGCTTTCCACATTTCTTGCAACCTTAAATGAATTCTCCAATGATTTGGGTTCCAAAATGTGAACCTCGTGTTGAATATTATCCTTTAAAGTTCCTATAGATACATCTATTAAATTGTCGATGCAGGATATTGGCGTTTACCTTTTATATTCAATCTTTGGAGTTTCTCAGTATTGCTCTGATGGCCAGACTCTTTGGCAGAGATTTATCAATTATGGCTAAAGAAGGAATTATTGCTCCTTGTATCCTCATGAGTGTGCTATCATTTCGTGAAAATTGTCCAAATTGGCTTGAGTGATTTGCAAGTAAAAAATACATCGATATACAAATTGATTAGGTTCTAAATATAAAGCAATTCATACCTTTTTATTGGTATGTGGCACATGATGGATATATCAAGAGATTGCTCCATCTGGAAGTATCCATGTGATTGGGTCCTTGCCATCAAACTTCCTCATAATAAATCTGCAGGAACATGGTTGTTATTCAAACCCAAAGTTAGGTTTCTCCATTCTTAGTTCACCTTCCTTGTGTCCTCATCCACGAATTCATGGGATGCATTTTCACTTTCATTTGTCTTCTCTATTATGAAATTTTCCAATACTTCCATGATCTCCCCACTAAACCCTCCATCATCTCTTGTAGTTCATCTTTTGTTACTATCTTCTTTTTGTAAATCATTTATTATGAAATTTTTCAATACTTCCATGATCTCCCCTTTTAAACCCTCCATCATCTCTTGTAGTTCATCTTTTGTTACTATCTTCTTTTGTAAATCATTTATGTCCCTACACGTTTCTTCACCTTTATCAAGAATCCAAGTAGGATTGTTTGGAGGCTTATTTGGAGTATAAGTTCCCTTTTTGGGTGGCATGTTGGCCAAGTATCACTTTTGAACCTTGATTTTGAGGTGGTTCTACTAGACAATCTTTCTTTTGTTGTATCTCCCACGTTTCGGCCCTTCTGGGTATGAAACTTTCTTTTATGTAGTTCTATGATATTTCTTCTTTACAATTCCACAGGTTTGATCAAAATTGGATGTTCCAAGTGGAATTTACGATAACTTCCCCACAACTTGCCAATTTGTTTCCTTTCCAGGAGATCTCACTTGTATAGCATGCCCCGAACACAATAATTGATATAAAATTATGAAACTCCCACCAAACATACTATAGACTGTTCGAGATCCAATGAAACCAGTCCCACTCAATTTGGATACTCTAGGAAGAAGTTATTATTGTTTTACCTGGAACACCGTCTTGCGACTAGTCAATATGACTAGTCAGATACCCTATCTTACACAGGGTGTATCTACAAATTTAAGATGACCCAGAAGCTGAACTTTTTACCAAAGATACCTTACTAATTTATGTGAATAGCCTCAATATGTCAGGGTTGAAAACATTGCAAATTTTTTTTTATAGCGAAAATACTGCAATGCCTTAGTTCAGGATGGTTCCAGAACCCTATCTTGTATAGGCTTTATCTTTGAAATTATAAGTCTAAGGAGTTGAATTTTGAACCCAACGTACCTTGATCCATATACTAAATATCCTCCAAGCCGTTCCTTCTGAAACATTGTATAAAACAATTTATAGCAAAAATTCCAAGGTGTCTTAGATGTAGCAGAGAAACCCTAAGACCTTGAACTCTGATACCATATGTTAAAAACCAAATATCAATATAGCATAAAAAAACCTCAGAAAAAGTACTCAATGCCTTGAAGAAGAGATAATTTCAGATAATAATCCTCTTCGAGGGGGTAACCTCCTTTTACCTCACTTAAATGTTCCAGTACAAGATGATTCAAAATGAAAATATCTCCTTGGTATATATAGGAGACTAGGAGGTATAATTACAACTAATGGCCTAAAGCCGACATAAATAAAATAACATTA
>SNQJ01S0219332.1:15233-26901 GCA_010110895.2 Picea sitchensis
TATTGTATAATATATAAATTATATTATATATAAAGAATAAAAAAACAAAACAAAACGAAAACAAAACAACATACAAAAAAAAACAAACCAAAATTGCACTCACCACTACACAGGAGCACACAGATTAGAGAGGAGAGGAGCACGTGTGGATTTGAGAGGCTAGTGCACACGTATTAGAGAGGTAGATTGGAGAGGAGCACATGTATATTGGAGACGCTAGGGCACACAGATTTGCATGCAGAGTGGAAGGGAGAGGAGGACGAGAGAAGGAGGAGAAGGAGGGAGAGGTGCACGGGAGGAGGGCACATGGGAGGAGGCTAGGGCACATGTGCACGAGAGGAGGGCACATGGATTTGCATGGAAGGAGGGCACACAGTTTTGCACCAGAAGAGGGCACATAGTCAGAGGAAATGGTTTGACTTCTTTCTCCTATCTCTTGAGTGTGCATGCTAATTGTTTTATGAAATGCTTGATAGAAGTGCTTGATGGAATGCTTGATGAAATGCTAAGTCATCCTTTTAAAATGCACATAGATGGTTTAAAAAAAACTAAAGTCTTCCCAAACCATCACATTATCATGTGATGTGGAGACAACATACATGAAGACAATATAGGAAGGTGGAATATGATGTGTTAAATTTGTGTGAGTAGGTTTGGGGTGTGGATGTGGACAACATTTTGAGGTTTGAGACAAGCATGGGATTTTTCATGAAGAAAGTTAGACTAGTTTGAAAGACCAATGTATTCTTATATTTGGGTCTTTGGTTTCCCTGCAAACCCACCAATAGAATCCAATTTAATATGAAAAAGGGTTTTGAAAAGAGAATTGTCCATATAAGTCTAAGAAATGAACCATTCCTTTTGTAAAAAGCATTGTTTCAAAAGTGATTCAAGAAGGATGAGTTATTCTCCTTAGAATATCAATCATATAGATCAGACCCAACCTTTATCATTCTGCAACTGGATGATCTCTTGGAAAGACTAACTCAATTTTATGAATACAAAGAATGGCTTAGAATGGACACCTTACCTGGAATAGGAGTATAGGCACATCCAAAGATTGTATACCAAGGCCATTGATCATGAAACAATAATATAAGAGATGTCATGGGATGAGTTCATTCCTTAGATGTATCATATGAAGAACTCACAGGGTACATTTATTTGGAGACATAAGACAAAGGATAAGAAAGGAAAGTGCCTCAATGGGTTCTTTTGTTATAAGCACTATGAGGTCATAGATATAGACAATATGGACGTCATAGATATAGACAATATTGACCAAGAAATAGTAAGTGTTTATAATTATGCGAACCAATATATAGAAGAATACAATAAGAAAACAAAGGTCAATGAAGACATGATTTCTAAATGGGAAATGGACACAAAACACGTATGAGATATATGAAAATGAAACCTTCATAGATGAGGCATGAGAAATAAGTTAGGTAAATTGAGTAGGAGATGGTGTAAAGGGACGAAAAAATACAAGCATGAGTCATGGGTCAGAAAACAAAAGGACATGAAAGTTTGTCCAATCCTAGACAAAGTCAAGGAAATGGAAATGAGGACCCTCATAAGTGAAATAAGCTTAACATATATACCAAAGGAAAATGAGATAAAACAAAGAGAGTGGATGAAGGAGAAAAAGGAAAAAACAATGAAGGCCTCTTGGACTTGTCCTAGTATAAAGAAGCAACTAATAAACAAGACAATGAATGCACAACTCTGATAAAAATAACATATGAGAATACCATATGACAGAACCCCAATATTATTATGGAGAAGAGAAAGAGAGCAGGGACTACAAGGTAACATGAATCAATGAAATGAGGGAAAATAAAATATAGAAGAAGGTAGGAGAGAAAATGAAAGAATAGAAAGGTGAAAGGAAGAAATATTTAAGAAAAATATAAATTTAGTAGAAGAGTAGATCAAAAAGTGGGACAAGATGAGAGAGGATGAGAATCAATCACATGAGAAGACTATAGAATAAAAGAGGAAAACAAGTTCAAGGTAAAGGTGGATCTAAGAGGAGAAGACAAGAAAAGGAGTAGGAGGATAAAGACAAATTTGTAGATGAATATGTCCTAGTGAATATGATAAGGAAAAATATGCACAGGTAATCATTAGATTCCAACATAATAGAGGACATGAGATTAGAGATACTAAGGACATAGAAGAGACCTTGTTGCAACTAGGAATTGTACAAAAAGTGGTAGATCTAACTAGTAAATGTTGTAAATTTATAAGTAAAAGAACTCGAAAACCATTGATTGCAATACAACAAGAAAAAGCATGGAACTAGTTCACCATTGATTGTGTGGTTGTTCAAGGCCTAGTTCATTGACTTTGATCTCAATAATATTTATTTTGTGCCAAAGTTCCTTGTTTTCCTCCCCTATACATGGCATAAGCCCACGATCCTTTCTTATTATGAAAAATGTACTATTGGCATGAAATATCCCACGCAAATGTGAAATATCCCCTACAAGTGCCTTGTGTGGTTGTACAAATACTACATCGCAAAGATCAACGAGAAGATTGAAATTGGGCCTAAGTATCTTATTTTCTTTCCCTAACCATGGGCAATATCCAAAGTGTCATACGTGATGTCCAAAACTTGTGAATAGTTATTGTATCATGTTGGAAGATTGGTTGTTGTCATTGATGTCAACCCTAGTCATGGGTTTTGGACCGCAAGATTGATGAAGGTATTTGGACATGAAGGAAAATGCACATGCAGATACAACACCCATGAATGGATAGTATACATCATTTTTTTTCCATTGGTATGTGGCACATCACGTGGATCCTCATGGTTGAGGAGAAATGAATTTTTGAATATGACAAAGTGAATTGTACATGTAGGCCCCGAAGATAATTACAGAAAATAACTACAAAATAAGAAAGTGTCAGGTTCGCCCTAATGTTAAAAGGAAGTGACATAAATGGTATAAATAAGCATCATTATACATTCATTTGATACAAGTCAAATTTCAGAGGGAAGAAGAAGTAAAAGAAGGCCGGATTTCAAGGGAGGATGAAGTCTTTTGGTGATGTGTTCTAAGGTATGTTATTTTCAGGTCATCTTACCATTTTTTCTATAACTTTTTTTCGAGAATGATTCAGATGGTGAAATTTCTATATTATTGATAAGACATATCAAGGTACCTCTGGTAAAAATTTCATCTCTTGATTCACTATAATTATGGATATATACTCTGTGGAGGATAGGGTTTGTGACCAGTCTTGAAGCTAGTCAATAAACAGGTGTTCCAGGTAAAATAATCATAACTTCTTCATACATAATACAAATGAAGTGAGACCACTTCCATTGGAAACAATATGGACTGTAGTTGCTTTTGTGAGAGTTTCATAATCAAATGTTAAATATTGAGTGTGGGGCATGTTGTACAAGTTGGGTCTTCTGAACAGACCAGAATTGAATAAAGTCTACCATTGTTTCTATAACCTCTTTTTGGGGAGGATTCAAGGAGTGAAAATTGGAGGATTTCAGAGAATACATTGAGTAATATTTTATATAGGATCATAGTACTCCAATAATTGGAGAATTTCAAAAATTGAAGAAGTCTCAGGAAGCATTATCATGTTCTATGTGATGATTGGTTGATGGTGATGATTTAATGTAATGTTTTATTATCTCTCATATATTCTTGGGTGGAAGGAAGGGGCAAGGATGGAGAGTTCAAATCTCTCTTGATATTGGAGGATTGTATCTTCCTCTTGGAATTTTATCCCTCCCTTTACATTTGGAAGCTGTAGCTACCTTTTGAAGTCATTACTTCCCTTGAACAATAAGTATTGATTATTTCTCATATATTGTGCATGGTGTATTGTGGTGTATTGGTGTAGCTCTTATACTATTGTTCATTTCTCATTGGATATAGTTGAATGGTTTAATTATAAGTTGAAAAAGGTTTTAAATTGTACTTGATACTAATTCACCCCTCTCTTTGTATCAACAATTGGTATGAGAGAAGGTTGCCTTCAGAACAGTTTAACCACTGGAAGGAAAATCCTGAGCAGAGATGGATGACCATGAGCACATTTCAAATGGGATTCAAAAATTTTATGGAAGAAATTATGCATACTGGAGTGATAGAGTGAAAACTTACCTAACAACATTGGGATTAGACATTTGGTACTCAGTTGTAAATGGCTATGTAATCCCAAATAATGCTCCAACCGATCCAAATGAGAAGAAGCTTATGAGTTGTAATTCAAAAGCCATACATGTTCTTCTAGCAGCATTGACACCAACCATTGCTAGAAAAGTGATGGGATGTGACACTGCTAAAGAGGTATGCGACAAACTCAAGAATATCTACGAAGGTGATCCAAAAGTTAAGAAGGTCAAGCTTCAACGACATAGAGCAGAATGAATTTTAAAAGTTGAAGATGAATGAAAAGGAGAAGATATTGAAGCCTATATTCTTAGAGTTGAAGTTTTTAATGCTATTAGAGGATTAGGTGAAGAGCTCATTGAATCGTTGGTTGTACAAAAAGTGGTAAGATCACTTCTCTTGAAGTATGATGCTAAGGTCTACTGCCATTGAAGAAACTAGGGACTTGACTAAAATGACAATGGATGAATTACATGGGACTCTTATGGCATATGAAATGAGGAAGCAGTGCAGTGACAGGACAAACAATGAAGCAACCTTTAAATCCATAAAAAGACAAAAACAGGTGTAGCCTTGATGAAAAATATAAAATTTCGTAAGAAGGTTCCCGAAAGGAAGTGGAAGATACAAAGGTAAAGTCTCCTCTCAAATGCTTTAGTGTGTTAGAATAGGACATATTGTTGAAAATTGTTACTATAAAAGAGAAGTCTCTCAACAATAAAAAGATCTTCCTCATCAGGATGATGACACTCTCGGATGAGAGTGATGAAGAAGATAATGATGGAGGAGAAGTCCTCTTCATAACAAGAAACCCAAGATGATTATCATAATAATTCTAAAGAAGAAGAAATCATTTGTGAAGAATATTAAGATGAAGAAACTGAACAATCTTGATTCCTTTTGGGGATACAAAGACAATCTTGGAGTAAACAAGAAGATGAGAAGTCTTGAAAAGTTGGAAACATGTTGAAGCCCAGAAAATATGGCTTAGAAACACAAACATAATACTAAAGATGAATTGAGTAGTTGTGAGAAGATAAGAGAATTACAATATTGAAAATACCATTAATAGCTTGAAGGAACAATTAGAGAATTATGAGAAATTGAAAGCGGTGGATCGCACAAAAGGGGAGATACTATTTACAACAAAAAGGTTGAAGAAGTTAAAAAATAGCTGAAAAATTAGATGAGATCATGAGTCAAAGATCTCAAATGACAAGGCAGGACTAGGATACAATGGCAGTTTGAAGACAACAAAACAAGAAGGAAGTTGAAAATGATGAAACCAACACTCCGAGAACAAGTTGAAGAACAATATAGAAAGCTTGGAAGGAATGGGAACATCAAAGAAGATCCTCTCCCACCGGTATGCAATAAATCATTATGGAAGTAAACTCTGGAGAAGAAGAATAGATCGTGAACCAGGATGGACCACACCACAAAGAAGATCACTTACGCCCATGTAAAATTTCTTTCTTGGACATTGTTATACTTGTGGAAATTTTGGACCTGAAGAAATCAATTGAGAATCAATGAAAGGATAACTATGCAAAGATATTCATGAATGGTGAAAATAGTAGATATGGAAATGTTCTATGCAACACCTTGTATAAATTATAATCCATTTGACCCATTAATGGATGAAAATATTGTATATTACAAGTGCAATAATCTTGGTCACTTGTAACATACAATATTTTAGAGAGATGAAGGAAGATAATGTCATTATGTCAAATATGCGCATACCAACTGTATGGAAAAGGAAAGAAATTGCAGTAGAAAATTGTGTCGAATAGCATTGATGCATCAAAGGAATACAAAAAGAAGATGGGTGGTTATGATGGACACTCATCTTATATGATTGGAGATCAAAGAAATTTTGTTAGCTTGAAGAAAAGAGGTAGAAATGTTGCATTTGAGGATGACTCATCTACAAAAATACTTGGAAAGGCATAAAAATCTTGGAAGTGAAAATGTAGCAGGAAAAAGTCCTATTGGTTGAAGATACGAAGCATAATCTCCTCGGTGTCTACAAAATAGCTCTTTGATCAAGTATACACTCTTACATTTGACTCTAGAAAATGTAAAATCAAAGAAAAAAAAAAAAAAAAAAAAAAAAAAAAAAAAAAAAAAAAACCAAATAACATATACATCCTAGACATGAATAAGAGAAGACAAAAGCCACACACAAAATGATTCAAGGAATAAAAATTCCCAAAAGACCAAAAATAAAAGGATGAAGTATTATTGAGTGCCACATGTTCGAGAACAACTAAAGAAGATGGTTACCTTTTGTCATTAAACTCAGGGGGGGGAGCAGACCTAACCTTTTCCATTGATGTCAAGGGAGAGAAATTGGGATCATGATGATAGGGGGAATATG
Organism: Picea sitchensis; assembly: GCA_010110895.2. Taxonomy (NCBI): domain Eukaryota; kingdom Viridiplantae; phylum Streptophyta; class Pinopsida; order Pinales; family Pinaceae; genus Picea; species Picea sitchensis. The sequence continues at coordinate 21,765 of SNQJ01S0219332.1, forward strand.
ATTTTTTCCATCAATGACAAAGGGGAGATTGTTGGAAAGATTGTTTATTTGTCATTGATGCTCAACCCTAGTCATGGGTTTTGGGTACAGATTGATGAAGGTATTTGGAAATGAAGGAAAATGAACATGAATATGCAACACCCATGGATGAATAGTATACATCATGTTGTTTTTGGGTGGTATGTCGCATGTCCGTGGATCCCTCATGGTTGAGGAGAAATGAATTTTGAAGATGACAAAGTGAATTGTGTACATGTAGGCCACAGAAGATAATTACGAGGAAAATAATTACAAAATAAAGAAAGTGTCAGGTCATCCCTAATGTTAGGAAGTGACTTAAATAGTATAAATAAATATCAGTATACATTCATTTGATACAAGTCCTAATTTCCGAGGAGGAAAGAAGTAAAAGAATGGTTGGATTTCAAGGGAGGATGGAATCTTTTGGTGATGTGTTCTTGGGTATGTTATTTTGAGGTCATCTTACCATTTTTTCTATAACTTGTTTTCTAGAAAGATTCATATGATGAAATAGCTATGGTATTGAGAATACATATCAAGGTACCTCTGGTAAAAAAATTCATCTCTTGATTCAATATAATTGTAAGGAGATATACATTGTGGAAGATAGGGTTTCTTGACTAGTCACGAAAGTGATCAATAAGCAGTGTTACAGGTAAAAGCACAGTCATAACCTTCATACAGAATCAAATGAAGTGGGACCACTTCCATTTGGAAGGCTAAATTGTAGTTTCGTTTTATAGGTTTCAGAATCGGATGTTAAATATTGGCTATCTTTGTACAAGTTGGGTCTTTTGAGCAGTTAGAATTGAATAAAGTCTACCATTCTTTCTATAACCTCTTTTTGGGGAGGATTCAAGGAGTTCAAGAATACATTGAGTAATATTTCTACATGATCATAGTGCTCCAGCCATTGAAAAAGTGCAGAAATTGAAGAAGTCTGGGAAGCATTGCTCCCGGTTCTATAGGTGGTGGTTGATGGTGATGATTTAATGTAAAGTTTTATTATCTCTCATATATTGTTGGGTGGAAGGAAGGGGCAGGATGGAGAGTTCAAATCTCTGATGCAGGAGGATTGTATATTCCTCTTGGAGGTTTATCCACTCCTTGTTGAAATTTGTAGCTACCTTTGGAAGTCATTACTTCCTTGAATAGTATTGATTATTTCTCATATATTGTGCATGGTGTATTGTGGTGTATTGGTGTAACACTTATACTATTGTTCATTTCTCATTGGATATAGTTGAATGGTTTAAGTATAGGTTGAAAAAGGTTTTAATTGTAATTGATGCTGATTCACCTCTCAGGTATCAACATATCCCACCTAAAATCCATAGATCCCTTAAAGAGGATTTGTGTGGTGGTTTGAGTCCATGTTCATGGCCATTAAGGAGGAGAAGATATTTTTAGGGACTAAGGCCATTATTTCCCTCCCCTGGCCATGGTAGAAGTCCTAATAGCCATTATTATTATTTCAAGCATACCAATGTTGCCCTTATTCCTAATTGTAATAGCCATTATTATTATTTAAAGCATACCAATGTTGCCCATATTCCTAATTGGAGGCCTTGACCTTGGTCATTAAGGACATAAGGTTCATTTAAATCCTAATTCCCTTTTCTCCTTCCCTTGATGATGGTACAAGCCTAAAATCCCATATTTAATGTGAAAAAATACTAATGGTGTCCAAATCCCACCTCGAGGCCAAATATACCTTAAACATTATCTACATGATCATTCAATGGCTAGTTCATAGACCTTGAAGTGAAGAAGCTTCATTTTGGACCTAAGGTACATGTTTCCTCTCCTAGCCATGGTACACACCTTGAGACCTATTTTTATTATGAAAATGTACCAATGGTTCTAAAGATACCCTACATAGATCTTGTGTGGTTGTTTAAAGACTGCATCAAAAATATCATCCCTGATAAGATTCAAATAGGTCCTAAGCACCTTATGTTCTTTGCTATACATTATGCCCAAAACTTGTGAATGGTGACCATATCCCACCCAAATTCCATATATCCCTTAGAGAGAATATGAATGGTGGTTTGAGGCCTTGTTCATAGCCATTAAGATCAAGAATATTTATTTAGGGCCTAAGGCCCTTTATTTCCTCCCTTGGCCATGGTATAGGTCTTGAAACACATTCTTTTTATTCAAAACATACTAATGGTGCACATATTCCCAAATAGAGGCATTTTTCATGGCCATTAAGCATAAAAAATATTCATTTAGGGAAGAAGGCCCTGATTTTCTTACCTTGATGATGATATAAACCTTGAATTACCTTGAATTAGATATTTAACTATATGCAACATGCAACTTAAGCAACTTTATGGAGCTTATGCAACTTTACGCAACTTTATGCAACAATGCAACTTAAACTATATGCAACTATATGACGGATAGATGTGGAAATTTCAACTTTATGCAACTAAATGTAACTATATGCAATTATGTTGGTACTATATTGCAACTTATGCAACTATATGCAACTATATTGAAACTTATGCAACTATATGCAACTATATGAAACTATATTGCAACTATATGCAACTATATTGCAACAATTTCATATGCAACTATATGCAACTATGCAACATGAAACTTATGCAACTTAAGCAACTTTATGGAACTTATGCAACTTTACACAACTTTATGCAACTTTAAGCAACTTTACGCAACAATGCAACTTAATGCAACTATATGCAACTTATGCAACTATGCAACTATATGCAACTATATGACGGATAGGTGTGGAAATTTCAACTTTATGCAACTATATGCAACTATATGATGGATAAGTGTGCCAATTTCAACTTTATTCAACTAAATGAAACTATATGCAACTGTGTTGGTACCAAAAATGTATATTGGCACGATAACTTATCTTATTGTTTTAACGAGTGTAGGTACCACCAAATAGGTATCTGTCAGATCTGTCTTCCTCGAGTTATGATCAAGATATAGTAAGAGAGGTTGAAAGTGAGACATGTTGTACTAGATATACCGGTTCTAGATCAACTAGGTTGGAAAAGGTAAGGAAAAGATTTCGTACCCGCATGCAATTTTTTATTTCCAATGGAGTGTCGTGTAATTATGATGTTGAGAGCATAGGTGACATTGTGTTTCCCTTGAGGTATAAACATTTATTGCAATGATGGGAACCTAAAGAGCTACCTGAAGTGGACACAGATTTCTTCATCGGTGGGAGGATGTATCGCATTGCTCCTTTGTCCTTACATGGATTGGGGTTATTTTCCATGGATGGCATAAAGGTCGGCTATGGCACTGTAACTGAATTGATGGAGTATGTCAGACCATTATACAAATACAGTCATTGGTTGATGTTGGTCCGATATATGCAAAGTATGCGGAGATACAGAGTTGCCGCAAATTATATACAACTACTAGATAACAATCAAAATAATGGGGCAACTATGGATATTGATGGAAGGCCAAAAGCTACTGGAAACATTGCGGAATTTATAAATAGTACACGACCAGTGGAAACAACTAGGAAACTAAATTGCATATTTGAGGCACACGAAGGAAATCGTATATTTGTATGTGCAACAAAAACAATAGTTCTAGGTGAAGAGTTGTTGATCGATTACAACTTAAATTGAATAGATGGAGGGGGTGTGACTATGGGGGTAAATATCTTACATACCATTCAACTCAACCTTTGATCAATCATTGTTACAATTTATCGCTGCAATATTTCAAATTTTTACTCCATAATTTTTTTACAATTACTTTCATAACTCTTGTTGATTAATTTATTGTCTCAACATCTATATAGGGTGATTGTGGAAAGGCACCCACTTTTCCTTAGCAGGTAAATGTTAAATACAGTAAAAACTTATGACTACAACAACTAAATTTCAAAAATTTCATTATTTTTTTTTATGTTGTTACTGCAATATTTCATTTTCTTAATGTTACAGGTGAATTTCATAACTTTTATTGATTGATTTATTGTGTCCACATCTTTCCAGGGTGATCGTGGTAGAAAATCACCCACTACATCTCTCCAGGGTGACCGTGGAAAGGCACCCACTGTGCCTCAATAGGTAAATGTTAAATACAGTAATAACTTATGACTACAACAACTAAATATCTGAAATTTCATTATTTTTTTTTCTGATATTACTCCAATATTTCATTTTCTAAATGTTAAAGGTGAATTTCATAACTTTTGTTGATTGATTTATTGTGTGAACTTCTATCTAGGGTGATCGTGTCCGAGTTTCACCCGCTACATCTGTCCAGGGTGATCGTGGAAAGGCACTCGTTGTGCCTCACCAGGTAAATGTTAAATACAATAATAACTTAGGACTACAACAACTAAATTTCTGAAATTGTGTTATTGTTTTAACGATATTACTGCAATATTTCATTTTTTTAATGTTACAAGTGAATTTCATAACTTTTGTTGATTGATTTATTGTGTCAACATCTGTCCAGGGTGACCGTGTCCGAAAATCACCCTTTGCATATATCTAGGGTGACCATGGAAAGGCACCCATAGTGTCTCACCAGGAAAATGTTAAATACAGTAACAACTTATGACTAAAATGACTAAATTTCTCAATTTTTAAAGTTCATCTCATTAATTTTATTCATCAATGTATTGTGTGATGGTCAACATGGAAAGGCTCCCATAGAGGATATTTATGAGGATGAAATATTTTATCCGACTGACCTGTTATCACCCTATAATTTATAGGATCAACTGGTGAATGGAATGTTATCTCTTTAGTGTTTTTTGTTTGTCAAATGATTTTTCATTCTGCAAATAATTTGAGAAAAGAAAAAAAAAGAAAAAAGAAAAGAAAAGAAAAAGAAAAAGAGGAGAAAGAAAAAGAATAAAAGAGGGCACAAACGAATTTCAATTAAAGCCCCATGCAATAACAGTGACTTGGTCCATACATTTCAAGCATGGCCAAGTTCTTTTAAATTAATGTTGATAGGAATAGTGAATAATCTTGGCTAAATTGTTTAATCTTAGCCAAGTGATCTAGGTTAGTTAGTGAATAAATCTGGCTAGACTATCTAATATTGGTCAGGTAGCCCTAGGATAGAGTAAGTTCTTAGCCCAACAATTTAA